>VZRV01007879.1:339359-369910 GCA_013398115.1 Falcunculus frontatus | reverse complement strand
TATCATATTCTATTCTATTCTATCATAATATATTATTACATTATACTATACTATATTATACTATACTATATTATATTTATTCTCTTATTCCAAGTGGAGAGACTCAGCTAAAGGAAGGTGCAAATCCCTTGCACATCCGTGCAGCTCAGAATAACCTTCCCAAACCCAGCATCCTGGGAACATCATCCCTCTCTCAGAGAAAGCAGCAGCATTTCAGTTCTCTCCTGTTTAGCACATCCAACATTTTTAGGCAGCTGCTGAAATAAAGAACTGCCTGCTCTGAAATTCCTGGATTACCCTCAGTGCCCAGGTGGGACATGCTGCTGGTCCCTGGAGTCTTGCTCGTACTTCTCTCCACACTTCCCTCATCCACACCAATTTCTCTGGCAGTTTTGCCAGGGAAAGGGCAGATAATTTAAAAACTTGGCCCAAAACTTCAGAGCAGCAGTGGCAATAAACATTAGTCACTGTAGCAAACTAATTTGTTTTCCATATGGCATTTTCAATGGAGTGTGGAAGATTCACAAGTGAAATAATAATTACAAATGAGGAAAACTTTGAAAAAAAAATGCATTTTTCTCCCAATGCATCACTTAAAAAGGTTTCTAATTAAGTCAATACTTGATTATGCTGGAGATGACATTGGCTGCCAAATTACAGTTTGTTGGGTTTTGTTCTCGGGGAAAGATTGTTCCCAAGGGCAGTGAAATTCCTGCATCTATTCAGCCTGTGGGGCTGCGGAGATGTGAGAGAGGTGAGAGAGGTGTTTCATTCCCTTGGGAGTATCAGGAGGTGAACGTTTTCTTAATAACACCCCTGCCTATAATAGAAAATTCTGCTCAGCAAGATGAGGGTCTGATATTACTGATTCAGCCGAGTCAAAGACAGATGCTCTGAGATACCCTTGATCTGTACCTGGCCAAATCCAAATCCAAATCAGAGCTGGGAATTATTCTCCAAGGGAAAAGGGACGGAGCTTCCTGAAATCTCAGCCCTAAGATAACAAAAACTGCTGAATACTTTGTTCTCCTTCCAAACTCTGGTTGTGGAGGGTGGCCACCACCCTGAGCTCTTCCCTGCAGGGGTGTGATGTCCATGAGGGGATTTCTCCTCACTCCTGGGTGTCCCCAGGGAAGTGTCCATCCCCCTGTCCCCACCCAGGGCTGGACTGTGCTGGGCAGTGGCCGTGGGGGTGTCCCCAGTGCTAAACTCAGGCACAAGACCCTTGTGGGGTCTCAGGGATACCCAGCTCAGGGCACAGTCCAGAGCTGTCCTAGACCTGAGACATTTTGCTGTTGGATCACTTGAGGTGGCCAAAATCCCATTTACCAGGCTGCAGTTTCAGCCCAGACTCTGAAGCACCATCAGGTTTGGATCTGGAGATTCAGTTTTTAAATATAAAATGTAAATTTTGATGAAGATCCACGATCTGTTTCAGGTCTCTGTTCATTTTCCAGCCCAGTCTTGTCAGGACATCTTTCCTGCTGGGAGTTTTGCAGAGATTTTCTACCTGTAAATAGGAAGAAACGTAAGAGTGATTTGTTCCTACTCCCTCGTAACCAAAGTATTTGCCGAGTTTTACTCCAACATTCATTTTCCGCATCACAAAGCAGGTTCAGGCCAGTCCTCAGCTCTGATTTTCACTGCCAGTCAATCAGAGAACTTGCAGAAGTGCCACATCCACAGATGACCGAGCCTGTGCAAAGATTTAGACCCCGTGACTGCTTTTTTTCCATAGCACAAACGCTGATGGTGCTTTTCTTTCTTTCACGCAGCCTGGGCCCCGTCTATTCAGATCTTTATACAAATTTGGATTGCAGTTCTTATCTTTTAATGGGTGTCCAGCACGTGCCCAGAGCAGCCGTGGCAGGGCCCTGCTCTGGAGGGAGCAGAACGGGGCTGGATTAATGAAATGACCCTCACTGAAAGCCAGCCAAGGCCTGAGACCTCACCTGCTTCTGGCACATTTCTTGTTCAAGGGTCTTAAAATGTTTTTCAAAAGAGCCTCTGGAGAATGTGATTCTTCTTTGGGAAGTGCCCAAACCAGATGGGTTTTTTTTTTTGGTCAGGATTATCCCAGAACAGGCCACAGGCAACGTTTTGCTGTGGGTGAATTTGGAGAAACATTTTCTCTTTTGCAGTTGTGCCCACTCAGGAAGTGTCAGCAGAAGGGATGGAAAAGTTCAATCACAGATTTGTGGAAAGGTTTGGGTTGAAGGCAATGCCTTAGGTTTTAACTTTTATATTTTCAAATTCTGTACTGCTTAGAGTGTAACTCTGAAGTTCCTTGGAGCCTGTAATTCCTGCTCTCTCCTACTGGGCAGACATAACAAAGCCTCTCCAGGCTTTGCCTTCAAGGACAGCCAGGCTGTTTTTAGGCCCAAAATGTGTAAACCAAAGATTCTAAGGGGGGGCAAGCTGAGGGGAGTTACATCATTAAACTGGGGCTTTAATTGGAGAATGAACCCTGATATGCAAATGATCCAAACCTATAAAAGTGTGAAGAACTCGTGACCTGGGGTCCATCTTGGGGTCCATTTTTTGGAAGCAGCCTCTGGCTCCCCCAGGGTGTACCTTGAAGGCCCTTCAAATAAATACCTGTCTTTATTCCCTTACTCTTGTCTAGTCTCTGTTTCTAGGTGCCTGGAGGAGGCATCAAAGGGACCTTAAGGATCATCCCATTCCACCCCCTGCCATGGGCAGAGACACCTTCCACTATCCCAGGGTGCTCCAAGCCCCATCCAACCTGGCCTTGGGCACTTCCAGGCATGGGGCAGCCACAACCTTGATAAAAGAGGTTGTGTGATAACAGGAATTGGAGATGGAAACACAAAATGTTCAGTTCATGGCCCAAACAGCTCAGCCAAAACAACCCAACAGTAATTTAGAACTGTTAAATGCTTAATGATGGGAGGGGAAAAGCTGCTGAAAACATAAAGTATTTACAGGGTAATGTCAGTTATATCAGACAGAAATGGTGCATTAGCAGAGATGATTCTGAGCTTTAATATCTGATTTGAGGCTCTTCCAGGTTTGGGAACACGCAGCGCTATTGCCATGGAAATTTATGAACAAACTCCTGAGGCCACATTTGTTTTCTATTTATTGTTTTTCCTTGACTTTCATGACTCCAGGGTTGCCAGTGCTGGAGGATAATTGATGTTGAGTTTTATCGTCTGGTGTTGTATCATCACCATTTCCCACCTGGGTTTGGGGATTTTTTTTCTTTTTCACTTTTTTTGGCTGATGAAATTCTAGAACATCGTGAAACTTGTGAAAGTCAGAGCACAGATGACTCTAATGTGACTATCAGAGATATTGTCTGTAAGTCATTTCCATCTGCCCTCTCCCCATCCTCCTTCGCCAGGATTATGCTGAACATGACAGATTTGGTACATAAAGTGCCTGAAGTGCAGGGAGGAGGACAAGAGACGATTACCCCACATCAGAATATGCAACTGTGAGCCGAGAAAAAACCCTTGCCCTCAGGAGAGGCATAATGAAATTAACTTACATGTCAAGATCCTCACTCTGAACACAAAAAGATTCACATCACATTTAAAAGATGTCAGAAGAGGATTCAATTGTGTCATTGTGCAGTTCAAGTCCTTAAAGAACTTTGCCAAAATTGTTAAGATTCTCTTCATCCTTGGGTGCTAATTAAGTGCAATAATTCAGGCAGTGTTCTGGTATTACTGAGGTTACAGCGTTTGAAATGCTCCCTGTCAGCTGCTGAAAACTCTGCCAAAATATTGCTTTGGGGGTGACAGTTTTCATGAGGTTTGTCTTCAGAGCAGGGGTTGGAGTTGGGAAAAGATGCCTTGGCATTTTTTTGGGGAAGATCCCACCTAGGAAAGGCTGTTGTGCATGAGCCAGCCGAGGTCTGTGCAGCAACAGCTCCCGGGGAACTGTATCAGGTTGGATCTCAGGGAAAGGTTCTTTATCCAGAGGGTGGTGTACACTGCCCAGGCTCCCCAGGGAATGGGCACATTCCCAAAGCTGCCAGAGCTCCAGGAGCATTTGGACACTGCTCTCAGAGTGGGATTGTTGGGGTGTCTGTGCAGGAGCTGGACAGGATGATCCTTGTGGGCCCTTCCAACTCTGGATATTCCGTGATTCTCCGATTCTCTAATGACAGAACAGGGGATTAAATCACTATGGAACTGCAGGGTGGGGGATTGGAGACGGAGATCACTCGAGCTGGAATCCAGCCAGGTCACTGGATTAACCCCCTGGCTGCTGGGAATTGCCAAGGGGTCTTTCATGGCCCGAAGTGTGGAGGAGCTCGTCTCGCACGTCTTCGTCTGCTGGCAGGAGAGAGGGGAATTATTTACTCTCTTTAACACTGGGCTTCTGTACCTCAAGTGTCACAAAAGATATTCCTTCGCAGGCAGATGTTGGCTGCCAGTGGGAAGCTGAGAAATGCCAGTTTTAATTAAAAGCTTTATTTTCAAATACAATCCAGAGATTATAAGCGGTAAGAGGGACTTCTCCGCTGGGAGGCTTCAATGTGCGGCCCTGAGCAAAACAGCAGTAATTGAAAGACAAGGCCTAATTCCCCTTCTCCCAGCTGGGTCTGAGCACGAGGCAGGGACATCAATCCAGCCCTTGAAGGAGGGCTGGCAGCATCTCGGATTTGTCATTGCCTCTGTTGTCAGAGGGAAGGCAGCCAGAGCAAGGCTTTACATCCTCCTGTCCCTTCTCTCTAAAGTCGGCTCGGGAAGCAAAAACAAAGGAGAGGGGCAAAAAGGAGAAGGCTGTGCAGATTCCCATTAGAAAATGGTGTTTTCACGTTATTTTTGGGGCACTTGCACCCATTTCGATCCGCTCATGGATGGTTCTGGGTCGCAGGAAGGCTCTGCTGGATTCAGCGTGATGGGGAAAACTCACCCATTTTCCATCTCACATGAACACGTAGGTCAAATGGGACAATGCCAGACATGAGCACTCTGTGCTGCCTTTCCTTAGGTGGATAACCCCAGGGCTTTTATTGGCCACTTTTAAAGGCATTCACTTCTTTTCAACAAAAAATCAGCTCACATCAACAGCTCCAGCTGTTCTACAAATCATTCTCAGTGTACCCACCCTCTGTCTTTGGGTTTTTGTGGTGTCTGCACATCAACTTCTGATTCCTTGATGGGTCCATTCTGCTTCCCATCTCGCTGAAAGTCAAAATAAAGAAAATAGAATCAATCATCTCCCTTTTGGACATGATATAATTCCTACTTCCAGTTATCCACACGTCATCCTTTTGTCCTGGACAGCAGTGACCAAAGTTTCTCTGCAGTCTGGCATCACCTCTGCTCACCCAGCAGTAAATTTTGGTTGCCACTCTGGACTCCCCATCTCCATCCCTCAAGTCAGAGCAGAGCAATGCTCACAATTGGTGTGTCCAGTGAGGAGAAATGGAGCTTTGACATCCTTCTCATGGCAGCAGCTGTGTCTCAGAGAGTCCCACAATCTTTCAGAGCTGTGGATTCACAGGAACATTCAGTGGGAAAGGACCTGAGGAGGTCTGAACCAACCTCCTGCTCCAGGCAGGATCAGCCTTGAGATGAATCCAGGTTCCTCAAAGGTTTCTCCATCCACGCCTTGGAGACTGGACAGCCTCACTGGGAAATTTCTTCTGATGCCTGACCAGTCTCATATCAAAATCTGTCCTTAATTCCAGTCTGAACCTCTCCTGCTCCAGTGTCCACTGTCTCCAGTTCTCCCACAAAACATCCCCATGAAGAGCCTGGTTAAACTGGTCAGGAATGATTTTTGGTAAATCCATGCTAACCCTTCCTGATTATTTATTCTCCTTCTTGTCCCCAAGGATATGTTACAAGAAGAATCCCACCGTGGTTTTCCCAGGAATCAAAGTGAGTCTTTTACACCCCCACATCGGGTTTTTTTGGCCTTTTATATTTTTTTTGTCAGCCTAATCAAAGAATCTCAGAATGGTCTGGGTGGGAAGGGACCTCTAGGCCCATCCAGTGCCACCCCTGCCATGGGCAGGGACATCTTCCACTGTCCCAGGCTGCTCCAAGCCCCATCCAGCCTGGCCTTGGACACTTCCAGGGATCCAGGAGCAGCCACAGCTTCTGTGGACAACAATCTTTGTGGAAATTCAGGTTACCCTATCTAATTCTACTTAAGTATGAAAACAGATTTAGTAATGACAAAAGAAGGATAATTATGAGCTTTTTATTGAGCTGATGAAGAAAAATGGGTTTGCTTTTAAAAACGTTGTATTTTGACTAAAATTGCAGGGAAATCCGGAGTTGAAAGCATGAATTCTAAGGGCTCTTCATAGAACCATGGAATACACTGAGTGAGAAGGGATCGAAAAGGATCCAGCTCCTGGCCCTACACAGACACCCCAAAAATCCCACCCCATCTCTGGGAGCAGTGTCCAAATGCTCCTGGAGCTCTGGCAGCCTTGGGAATGTGCCCATTCCCTGGGAATCCTGTTCAGTGCCCCACCACCCTCTGGGGGAAGAACCTTTCCTAAAATCCAGCCTAAACCTGGCCTGGCACAGCTCCAGCCATTCCCTGGACCCTGCCACTGGTCACCAGAGGGAAGAGATCCATGCCTGACTCTTGCAAGACTTAAGGATCCTCGGGGGAGGCAGCAGGAAAGTCACACGTGCCATGGATTTCTGGGATTTCTAGGAGTTTATGTCCCAGATTGTGTTTGTCCTCTCCTGGGATAAATGTAACCCTTTTGCCTAAGTCCTTCTTAGTTTATCATGGCCTGAACTTGGAAAAAACCCTGAATTGGGGCAGATCTGCAGGGCTTTTCCTCCCCCTTCCCAGACTTTTTTCCCCTGCCTCTCCCAGGCCCCGCAGCCGTTGTACCAGATCAAGTTCTGTACATATATTTAAATGTAATAAGATAGATTACAAGAATTGATTTTCCCCAGGGTCAGGTCGATAAGGCTGCATAAGGAGGGAATGTACAATGGATCAGGAAGAGCTGGCTGGAGTAGATTAATTAATGAGATGCAGGATAGAAACATCCAAGGAGCCGCGGCTCCTCTCGGCTCACCTGAGCTATTAACGGGAATCTCTGGCGGCATCGAACGCTCGCTGCCGACCCAACAATACACAAATTTCTCTTGGAGCAATCACAGCAGTGACAGAGCTTTTGAAGATCCAAAGGTTGCTCTGCCCTTACTCTTTCAAGGAGAAATCACAGTGGGAAGTAAATAAACTTTTGAACAGCACAGCGCTGACCTACCTAATCTTCATTGCAATCTAACGGAGAAAATAAAGAACCTGCTGTAAATTCTGAGCCGCTTCTTGTTTTCCCAGAGATATTCAGTGTTTGGAAACAACAGGGGAAAAAGGAGAGGGAAAAAAAAGAGATGCTGTTTTCTGGCAGCGTTGGGAAAAATATATTGGGTTATCTGTGTTGAGTAATATATTTTTATTCATAGAATGATAGAATTGTTAAGGTTGGAGAAGAACTGTGGGATCACTGAGTCCAATTGTCAACCCACCACCATGGTCACCATTAAACCATGTCCCCAAGTGCCACTTCCACACGATTTTTGAACACTTTCAGGGAGGGGACTCCACCACTGCCCTGGGCAGCTGTGCCAGGGCTGGACAACCCTTTCCATGAAGGAATTTTCCTGATATCCGCCCTGAGCCTCCCCTGGCCCAGCCTGAGGCCGTTCCCTCTCCTCCTGTCCCTGTTCCCTGCGAGCAGAGCCCGACCCCCCCCCGCCGCCCCCCCCTGTCCGGGGGGTGTGCAGAGCCCCAAGGTCCCCCCTGAGCCTCCTTTTCTCCAGCCTCAGCCCCTTTCCCAGCTCCCTCCGCCTCTCCTGGGGCTCCAGCCCCTTCCCAGCTCCGTTGCCCTAAATAAAGTGGTCTGATGGTCAGGAGAGGATTAGAGATGTCATTTGTTCCATGATACACAGTTGGAGTCTGGAAGGGGTATGAGATATAGGTGGGGCATGTGCTGAATCTCCCTTACTTCATTTCTTTCTTCCTTTCTTGGCTCATTTTTGAGGGTTTTTTTTTTTTTTGCCTCCAGATAAAATACTTGTTTAAAAAATTTTTGAACAATTTCCCATAAAAGAAAAAGATCTTTTAAACAGCAAAACTTCCTTCTGAAAGACATTGCTAATCTCATCAGGGAAAACAGATTAAAAGTTTCGCCTGACCCAACTCTGAGATGTGGTGCAGTCACTGCAACTTCAAGATCATTTCAGAGCAAGGACAGGGTTTAGCTCTGTGAATTAGGACAGGCTGGACACAAAAGAACCAGGGCTGCAATGCTGGATTTCCATCCCAGCTGTGCTTTTCCAAGCTCATTCACTGAGCAGTGAGATTTTCCTAACGGGTTGCTTGACCTTTTCATGACCATTATTTATGGGCCAGTAATGTGCAGCATCTTTTAAACCCTGAAACGAGCCCTGCTGGGTGAAAGGTTGATATTTTAAGGGAACTTTCCTGTGCTTCAAGTTTATTATTGCTGAACATGGTGCTGTCTACATCTGACATTTATGGAGTCTGTTTAACCTCTGCTAATCCCTGAACATTTGGCGAATGAATGACCAGGTGCTGAAGGTTTTCCTGCCTTCTGCAATATCACCAGAGACATCCTAATTTACACCAAATGTGGCCAAGCAAGACAATGTCCTTAATCAGGACAACTGGTTCCTCCCCAAGAAACAAATTTTGGGACATTTAGCTGCCTCTTTATGATTTTTCATGATCCTTAGAAAAGCTGGCAGCCCTTAGCCCTTGTCTGTGTTTTCCAGCTTTATTTTCCTGATCAATTTATCTCCATTCCTTCTCCTTCTTTTCCTTGGAGCAGCTCAACACAGCTCTGATTTTTTCCTTGGTTTTTGTGTGTGCCATGAACACTGAGTGTAGCGCTGGATTCCTGGTCTTGGGAAGGATAAAGTGGGGCTGGAAAAGGTTATTTGGGAAGGTTGAGAAGCACTGGGATGGCTCCCACAGCAGGAAAGGTCATAGAGGTACCACAGGTCCCTGTGTGTGGGGAAATGGGGAAAAAATAAGGGGAAAAAGAGAATTATGTTAGAAATCTCTAAAAAGAGGATGGTCGTGGAGAAAGTGAATTGGAAACAGTTGTTCACTGACTTTTTAAGCCAAGAATTAAGGGAACGTGAGTGAAATGAGGAGGTGACATCTTCAGAGCAGAGAGGGAAAGGCCTCACGCTCCCCTCTGCAAGAGGTGGGTGCTGAAATCTCCCAGCAGCTCAGAAAAGCCTCAGTGGATAAACTCCCCAAAGGTTATTAAACACTAAGATGGCAATTCAGACTTACAAAATTCATTATCCACAAATTTCTGGAGGCTGGGAGAGCACAGCAGGCAAGTCTGGGTGTTTGAGCAGGACACTGAACACCTTTGGGGTGAGCTGGGATATTTTTTCTTACATTCCTGTCTTTGAATTTGTAAAATGCAGGCCTTTAAATGAAGGAAGAGGTCAGGCCTGCCTGACTATTTTTTTGCAGTGGAATGACCCAATTTTCCCCTTTTTTCTGTGGCTGCTTTAAAACAGAGACCTGGCAACTGAGCTCCATTTCATCTGGAAGCAAATCCACAATTCACAGCGTAAACTGGAGTAACAGAACCACTGGGATGTTTTCTGAGCAGGAATTGTCGTGGTGCAGACCTCAGGTTCTTGATGGGATGTGTTCCTCTGTCCAGGAAATGCTCCATTTGTCTTTTCCTCCCAAAGGTGATTTCACTTGGTGTTTTCATTCTGGGGTTTGAAAGCAGGTGATGGTAGCACGACGTGGAATTCAGCAGCAGTGCTAAATCCATGCTGGGGATGTTCTGACTGAATAAGTTACTCCCCAACCGCAGCTGCAAATGGAAAAATGAAATAGATGCTAAGAGGACAGCTGAGTTTTCTTTTATTTATATCACTGCCTTGCCTGCCTAAGTGCTGTGACATATTGCACGTGTTCCCTGCGTGTAACACGAGGGTGACACAGTCTGCTGGGCTGGATCACAGCAGCCTGGGCTCCACGGGGGTTGAATGTGACAGGTTATGGCAGGAAATGCTTCATCCCACCCTGGAGAGTGCAGCTTTGCACACAGACACACCTCCAGTTAGAGCAGACTCAGAATGGCTGTGGGATCAACAAAGATTCCCTGTGAGGGATCTGCATCTCCACATTAAAGCAGACAAGCTGGGGAGCAAATCTTTGGTTTCTCCTGGGTGGGAGAAGGTCTCTGTTTCACCTGTCCTGACCTTCTGCTCAGCAGTGCCTTTGGAGCAGCACCAGTCTCTCTCCATTGGCTGTAGAGACAAATCAGCCAATGGAAACCCCAGAACCACAAAAAATATTGAATGGGAAGGGACCTAAAAGCCCATCCAGTTCCAATCCCATGGGCAGGGACACCTCCCACTGTCCCAGGCTGCTCCAAGCCCCATCCAACCTGGCCTTGGACACTTCCAGGGATCCAGGGGCAGCCACAGCTTCTGTGGGCACCCTGTGCCCGAGCTTGACCATGCTCTGAGTAAACAATTTATTCCTAATATCTAATCTAACCCTGCTCTCTGTCAGTTTAAAACCACTCCCCTTGTCCTGGCACTATCTGCCTGTATCAAATGTCCTTCTGCCTCCTTTTTATAAGCCCCCTTTAGGCACTGGAAGGGGCTTTAAGGTCTCTCCAGACCCTTCTCTTCTCCAGGCTGGACACCCTCAGCTCTCCCAGTCCATCTTCATGTATGTAAATACTCACCTCAATGGGCTTTTCAGTATTTGGACACGCAGCATTATCAAATATGATACCAAAACCAGCATTCCCCTGGCTCAGTACCAATGCAAGAAGCTGTGGGTCTTCCTTGTCCCTTCTCCTCATCCCATCCAGTTCATTATCCCAGTGTCATTATTCTGGATGTCTGAGCTGCTTGGCTGCTGCTGAAATGCAAAGTGAAGTTCAAGCACAGTGCCCCTGCTGCTTTGCTGGGTATCTCGAGCATGTCCATGCAGGGCAGCCCTGCTGTGCCAGCCTAATGGCCACAGGATCCCACTGACACCTCGGATCCACTCCAGCTCTTCCGAGAAAGACGGCTCGGATGGGCAGATGTCCGGGAAAAGTTGGAATTTTGGGTTAAAAATGGTCCCCAAGGCAGATTGTCGCGCTTGCATCGTCGTTATTTAAATTGCCCACTTGTGGAAGCAGCAAATTCCATGCTGGGAAGGACATGGAGCAGGTGGAATGAAGGATAGAACACCTCCTACGCTCAGGGATAAGTGGCTGTGTCGGGACTGAGCGTGTGTAGGAGCAAGGGCTCTCTGCCAGTTGACATTTGGAATTATTGCTGCTATTTGTCACTCTCCCAGTCAGAAAACGAGGTGCAGAGAGTTTGGCACAAAAGAGATGCACCTTGCCCAAAATAGATGCACCTTGCCATGAAATCAGTCCACTGCAGGATGGATTTTCCCTGGCTGAGGATACCAAGAAGTAAATTAAGCATTTGTTAACCTGCTCTGTGAACTCTGCCCTCCTCAGGAAGCACGAAAAGCAAGTGAGGCATCTCAGCACCTTGAGAGGGTCTGGGAGATACAGGACAGAGATTGGGATGTTTAGGAGTCATTAATCGTAGAATCTCAATGGTTTGGGTTGGAAGAGAACTTAAAGATCATCCAGTGCCATGGGTGGGGGCACCTTCCACTATCCCAAGGTGCTCCAAACCCCATCCACTTGGACACTTCCAAGGATGGGGTGAGCCACAGCTTCCCTGGAAAACCTGTGCCAGGGCTTCAGGAGTTGCTCAGCATCAGTTGTGTATCTCCAGGTACTTCAGGAACAGCAGTGCCTTGTCATCGGTGCCACGGGAGCAACATTTTAGGGATTGATGAAGCAGAGATAGACAGTGGCATATTGATTTAGGAAAGGTGGGAAGGTAATTTAGCTGTCAGGACAAATAAGGGAGGGGTGGATTTTCGCAGTATTCAGGAGGAAAGGAGAGAAAAGAGAAGTCAAACATGATCTTCAGTTTCATCAGCCAGAAGGCAGGAAGAAGAATGGTGTTACTAAGTGTGTTTAGTCAACACAGGTAATAGAGGGAGTTTAGAGGGAAGTGACTCCTTTGGGAAGCTGGAGCTGAGTTCTGCTGTTCCTGGAGTGCCCCAGTGGAAATTCAGAGAAAGCTGTAAACAGCTGCAGGTGAGTGGAAGGTGAAAATGAATGATGGGATAAACAAGGTCCCAAATATGAAATGAGGTCAGGAAAAGCAGATTAATGTCACCTAATTTGTGCTCCCCAGATGAAAGAATGTGCAAATCGAGACCTCAGGAAGGTGGTGGAAGATGCAAACCAGAAGAGATGGACTGGAGAAAAGAAGGCAGATCCCTGCAAGCCATTGATGAACAGGAGAGTTTCAAACCTGCCTTGGACTGAAACTGCCACTTGATGGGTACAAAACCCCAGAGGATTCCAAAATACAGGGAAAAGGGGGAGGAAGAAGGGGATGGCTGCAGAGAGAGAAATACTCAGGGAATATCCACAGAGGTGACAGTGCCACCAAGCCATGGGAGTCAAGAGATGGCAAGAACTCAAAGGGAAAGATCATGATGGGGCATGAAAATAAAGCAAGGTTGGGCCACTTGCTCAGGTAGGAATCATTCCAAAGTGGTTTCCATGGAGACAGATGATGCTAAGTGGAAGCAGGTGAATGGAGAGGGGGAAAAAATGAATGTAAGAGAGATACATAGATAAAAGAAGTGAAAAGAGATGGGACAATAACTGGAATCACAGAAGAATCTAGAAGTGGTTTTTGTGGAGGTGAGAATGTTTTTGTAAAGGGAACTAAAGTATGAAAGGGAGAAGAAAATGTCCGTAGAGCAGAGAGGGAAATTGGAGCTAATTTTAAGATTTGAAAGCGAGATTCACGCAAAATTAGTTTAAACCAACACGAAAGTTGCAAAGCTTAGAAGGAGCAGGTCCCACTTGTGCACGTCCTCTTTGAAAAATTAGGAGCAGCCACATTTGCACACAGATGAGATTTTAGACCCAACTGTTCCCAGCTTTATTCCCATTCCCTGTCCGCTCTGCACTGAGCTGATCATGGCAACGTCTGCTTGCTGGCAGCTCTGGGTCTTGCCAAATCCCTCTATGCTTAAATTGCAGCCCAAATTTAATTTTCAGAGCCTGGATTATCACACATTGTGCCCAGACAGAGAAACGAGCTCTCCTCTGCTGTCTGCATTAAAAACCAGCACTGGTTTGACAGCTGTGGAGAAGCAGGGCCTTGGGAAGCCAGGTAGGGATTGAATTCCTGGTGCAGAGCAAAGGTTACTGAGGGATTCCTGGACAACAGTATCCAAACTTTCCAGGGACTGGGAAAACCCACCTGAGTGGCCACAAGCTCTTCTGCAACTCACAGGATTGCCTGAGGTGTGAGTCCTGACCATGAAACTGCCCCACACTGAGAACATCCCCACCCTTCCCAGCCAGGATTTTCTTTATTTGCTCCGGGAATGACTCAGTCCAGGAGCCAGCATGGACAGCACTCATTTCACCCAGTCCTTTCCAAAAACTCACACCCTGCTGGGAACCTGCAGGCACAGAGATGCCACTTGGTGCCTTCCAGCTGGACAGGGCTGGGCTGGGGCATGGCCAGGATGAAGCTGCAAATGGAACAGCATTCCACTTTAAAATCCCTTCATCCTTTCTGGGGTTAAGCCCAAGTGGCAGCAGCCATAGAACCACAGAATCATGGAATGGTTGGGGTTGGAAGGGACCTTAAAAATCATCTCATTCCCATCCCCTGCCATGGGCAGAGACACCTTACACTAGAGCAGGTTCTCAGAGCCTCTATGTGGGCACCATCCAGGGCTCCCCTGGCCAAAGCAAGGTGCTAAATCGCTCAGATTTAGCTGAAATCACCACTGTATCTGACTAAAAAATACATGATCAGAACTGCTCCTCTGTGTGTCTTTCCACATTCATTTGAAAGAAGGATGGCAGATCATAAAATTCCAGCAACCTCCCCCAAGCCCAGAGGGTTTAATGAAGAATTGAGGAGATTGCGACTGCATAGCTGAAATAATACTGAGGAAATTGAATTATTCCACCCATATTAAATGCATATATTCTGGAGCATTTCTGCCAAAATGACTCTGCTAACCCGTGGTGTGAAATGCAGGCTGTTTTCACATGGGTGCATTAAACAAAGCTGCCTGCTCCAGTACAACAGCTCTGAAGAGAGTGGAAAGGCAGCAGGATGAAAAAGCGCTCCCGACGTATGGTTATATCAGCTCTAAATTGTCTCACAGATGTTTCTGGCTCCATTAGATGGAAGACTGGGTAATTTATAGGAGTCATTTTTAACAATTTGATTGTTGGTATATATCTGCTGAATTGATTGGCTGGGGAGACAGATCTTTATTTTTATAATGGCAATAACATCCTTTGCAGATTACTGCTCAATTTATCCCTGATGTTAGCCAGGCTAGCCAACAAATCTCCATTTATATTATGCTGTTATTTCTTAATTATCAGCCTAATTGCCGGGAAGAGTCCAGGATGGATGAGATTGGCTGGGCTGGACAAGAAACCACACAGGTGAGGGGTTCAGCACTTTCTCCTTGGATCTGCTCCCAGCTCCAGCTGAGATCAGTGCGATTTAAACACTCAAGCTTTGTGCTTTTAAATCTTTTTTGAAGACTGCTAATCCTGTGTGGATTAGAGTGATAGTTCCCACTGAAATCAATGGGAATTTGGTTACAGATGAGACCAACTCAGATAATGTTCCCATTTTTGGCATCTAATGATGCTGGAGATGCTCATCCTGGAAAAGAAGGAGCTTCCTATTTGGAGCAGAAGGCTTTGACAGGACATGTGGGGATGTTCCTGGATAACCAGAGCAGTGGCTGTGTAATTCCTGGCGCTGTCTTTGAGGGCAGCCAGTGCATTTGACTCCCAGGTGGCCCAGCTCTTCCCTGCTCTGTGTCTTGGGAGGAATTTGAGCCTCTGAGAGTCAGGATGTGGTTTAGAGCTTGAGGCTTGGCAATGTTTTGTCTGCTCTGAGCTCTTTTGAAAATGTGCCTGGTTTAATCTGACAAAATAGCATCCACACCTTTGCTTTCAGTCCTTCAAGTGTCCAAGCCCCAGCACTATTTTGGGGCAGTGGGATTTGCAGATTAATTAAGAAATTGTTGATAAAATACATTTTACCTCAGCTTTGAACTTGTCACCTCTCAGTTTTGTCTCCCTGTTCTCAGGATAGAAAAGAACTGGAAGTCTCATTCTACTTTCCATAGATTACTTTGTTTCCTGCAAATTTGTGTCTATTAAATAATTACAAATCTGAGGTACAGTTGTCTTCTGCATTTTCAATCCCCTGAGAGGAGACATCACTCAGTGAAATAGATAAGGAACTCAAGTCTTCCCCAAATTCCAGGCTAAATTCCCCTGGTTTGTGCTATTAAAAATCTAGTCCTTGGTAGATGAAATTCCTCTTTCAGGTGTTAATTTCCAAAACCAAATGCAGGAATTACATTCAGTGTCTTCCTGACCTAGGAGAGTGTTTCGTTTGAACAAGAATAAGGGAGAGGGAATTCAGTCCATAGTCTGGTAACCAAGGGGCTCTCTGAAATACTCTGGTTTCCTTGGAATGAAAGGATGGAGGAAAGGAATGGGAGAGTCTGTTGGAAAATAATGGAATGATCTTTTCTTCTGTTTGGACTTTGGAAATTGTGAGGCAAGAAGGAGAAGCAATGAAAAGAGAGGGAACTCATTCTCCCCTTGCTCAGGGTGAGTTAACAGGAGGTGCAGTGAGCACTTAAAAACACTGGTGTTGTTTACCCTTGGTGGTGCCCCTGCAGAGGTTTATCCCTCTTTTTCCTTGTCACACCCAAGCTTCTTCCACTCAGTCAGAGACAGCACTGATTTATAGGATCATGGAATCATGGCATGGTTTGGGTTGGAAGAAAGCCCATCCAGTGCCACCCCTGCCATGGGCAGGGACAACTTCCACTATCCCAGGCTGCTCCAAGCCCTGTCCAACCTGGCCTTGGACACTTCCAGGGATCCAGGGGCAGCCACAGCTCCTCTGGCAATTCCGTTCCAGGAATGGAATTCCCCACCCTCCCAGCCAGGAATTCCTTCCCAATATCCCATCCATCCCTGCCCTCTGGCAGGGGGAAGCCATTCCCTCTTGTCCTGGCACTCCACGCCCTTGTCCAAAGTCCCTCTCCAATTTATGTCACACATTCTTCATTCTCTTTTATCAAGCAGTGAACTGTTACTGAAATTCTGCTCAGAGGTTCTTAATAACCCTTGGGTTGTTTGGGGATAGTTGAGAGCAGGATCAGAGACTTGGGTTGAGGGGTTTTTTTTGATAAAATCTATTCTGTATGTATTAAAAAGAATTGTGTCCACATTGCTTAAATGTCACCAAGCCCAGCAGGCTCACGGTGACATCAATGGCTTGGATATACAGAGGCACCAGCTCCCCTGGAGTTTATCAGTGCAAATCAAACCAGTCCCCACTCAGCTGCTAATCCAGGGCTTGTAAGTGATACTCAAATCCAATTTATTAAAAACACATTTGTTTTTCAAGCACCCAGGATTCCTGATTAATTTCCAGCACCGTGGGTTATTTAATGCTGTGGGTTTCATTGTCATCTTTGATTTTCCACCGAGCGCTTGATTGATAGGAGCTATTGTGAGCCCGTTCTTGGAGCACATTGTTCTTGTCAAACAGCAACGTGCATCTCATTGATGGAAAGTCAGCGTGCCTTTTATAGATGGCAAAATCAGCCTGCAAGCTTGGGGACCATGTGCTGAGCATATGCACAAATGAAGGAGGGGTGGCAAATTCCGCCAGGAAAAGTTTAATATTGTTGGGAAGTTCCTGTGCCAGTCGAACAGTTAAATTCAGCTGGTGTAACATTCCCAGCAAGCCATGACTCAGATGTTAATCAGTGTTAGATGCTCTTTTTATTTTTGTGCTACTGCTGAGCGGTACAAAATCAAGCGTCTTGTACCGAGAGTGCAAATCAATTTGAAATTAAATTAGCCTTTTGTTTGGGAGGCACTTGGGATTTGTTTGGGCTTTGTTAGCTGCCCCCAGCAATGGCTTTGCAAATTGCAGGTGGTAAAGGGGAGAAGAAGTCTCTGCCTCGTATTTTGGTTCATCCTTCTGTTGCCTGTAGGATTTCACCCCATAGAAAACCTGTGCCCCTGGAGAGCCAAATCCTCCCTGCTGCTCGGAGCTGCTGCAGGGGAAGGGAGTTCAAATTGCTTTTTAGGGGAGCAGTGAGATCTTCAGGCGTGAAAACCAGGAGTGAAAGTGTTCTTGTGCTCCTGTCAGGGCACCCTCAGCACTCCCCAGGCTGTGACACTGATTTAACTCACAGAAATGCAGATCCAAAGGTCAGACAACTTGGGAGTGGAGCTCGAACCTGGAGGAAGAGGTTTTCTCACCTTCAGGGTTGCTTTAAGAGTAGAGAAGTCACCTCTGAATATCAACAGGCACCTTCACAGGTGTTCCAGCTAATGATATATGAGCCACGAAAGTAAATATTTTCCTTTTCTCCTCTTGTTAAGGATAAAGATAATATCTTCTCACTCTAATCCCACATAATCAAATGTAGGACAGACAATACATTAGAAGGTGGAAGACAGGAATTAAATTCTTTATATTAGAATCTGGGAATTAAATTGTTTGTGTTAGAACCTGGGAAGGTGTAGAAACCGTAATTTTAATTTTTTCTGCCTTTTTCTGCACTTCTAGCAGGATATTTCTGGAGGATTCTCTGGAGGTCCAAGGATTCTGTAAGGCCAAAGACTTTGCACATGGGAGAAGAGCAGAGGTGCAAGGATGAGTCCATCCCACACTTCAACAGAGCCAAATCCTCACCATGGGCTGGAAGTTGTGTGTCTGGGTGGGCTCTTCTGAAAGGAAATCAGATGCAAACACCCAGAGTGAGTTGTGGTGGGCCAGGCTGGTTGAAAGAGGATTTTGTGATCAAAATCTTGCTAATCTTCAATCTAAATCCTCATCCTTATGCCGCAGCAAAGCCTCTTCATAGGGACTTTTTGATATTAGGGTTCGTGTCCTTGAGTGGTTTTATGTCAGCTTGATTTTTGGCGGTTCTTACTTTTTAAACGCCACGATGAAACTTTCTTGGCTGTCCACAGAGATGATAAAAATCTCTTTTTGCACTGCTGTCAGTGAGGAGAGGCTTGTGTTTGTGGGGGTTTGCTTCCCTACTGCTTGGGGGTGTGAGGGATTTACTGTCTCTATTTGCCAAATGTGGCTTTGTCAGGAGGTTGTCTGAGTCAGGATCAGAAAAACAGCTGGAAAAACTCCCTGCCTATGGAAGAAAGTGGCTTAAACCCCCTCAGCTCCAGCTCAGCATCCTCGACTCAGGGCTGAGCTCCTGTGTGCAGATTCTGAACCTTCCCTTATGAATCAGCCCCTTTCCACAGCTGCTTTAAGCTTTGACATGAAGTTGTATAAATCTCCCGCTAAAGTCCCTGATTTTCCCAGTGCTGGTAAAGGAAGAACATTAATTACCTGAAATTGTCTCTGCTCCACTGAGGCACAGCATTTGCCTCCAGCATAGCTGATTTTCCAGGATGAAAGCAATTCCACACATGCCTTCCTTTCCTCTTTACTCTTACCCACGCTCCTTAAAAAATCCCCTCGTACCCCTCAGCGTAAAAGCCCCAAACTTTTTAGATTAATCAAGATATAAATTGCACTCCTGGGAGGGAAAGATTTCTCCGTGTCTCCAAAAAAAAAAAAAAAAAGGAAAAATCCACACTTTCTGCTGTGCTGCAGTCCAGCACCTTGGCTTCAACAGGCATGCAAGGAGCTGAGAGCCAACAGATTGTCTGCTTTGAAAGTGAGACACAGCAATGCATCAAACATGCAAATCTGCTCTGCTGCTGCAGCTCCTTTCCAGGAGATTTGCCCAAGGGAGCTGAGCAGCTGCTGCCGGAGCTTTGATAGTTTTAGCACGGAAAATCTATTATTCATACACACACCCCCCAAAGTAAGGATTAATGTGGCTTCAGAGTTGGGCAAGGATATTCCAAGCTGTCCAAAACAAGAGTGGAGTCTCCAGCTGAAGTAAAAAGGGATGAGTCGAGTCAGCTTTTGAGAGGAGCAGGGCTGATGTCACTTCCAGGTGCTACATCCCTCTGGAGGAATCACAGGATCACTGAGGGTGGAAAGGACCTCCAAGATCGAGTCCAAGCTGTGACCCCCACCTTGTCAACCACACCAGAGCACTGAGTGCCACGTCCAGTTGTTCCTGGAGCAATTCCTTGAACTGTTTTTCTGGGAAACTGGGTGCAGCTGTGTTTTGTTCACCCTGTGATGGGGTGAGATGGAGCTGCCCTCTCCTGCCAACCCTTCTGTCCAACAGCTCCTCCTGACATCATGGAATCATGGAATCATTAAGGTTGGAAAAACCCTCTAAGATCATAGAATCCAACCCTTGCCCCAGCACTGCCGTGCCCACCCCTAATCCATGTCCCCAAATGCCACATCCACGTGGCTTTTAAACCCCTCCAGGGGGATCCCTCTGCCCTGCTCAGGTGAGGCTCCACCTGCAGAGCTGCCTCCAGCTCTGGTCCAGCACAAGAAGGACCTGGAGCTGCTGGAGAGAGCCCAGAGGAGGCACCAGGATGATCAGAGGGATGGAGCAGCTCTGCTGGGAGGAAAGGCTGGGAGAGCTGGGATTGTTCAGCCTGGAGAGGAGAAGCTTTGGGGTGACCTAATTGTGGCCTTCCAGGACCTGAAGGAAGCACCAAGATGGAGAGGGACTGTTTATGAGAGATGAAGTGACAGGACAAGGGGGAATGGCTTCAAACAGAAAGAGAGCAGGTTTAGATTGGATGTTAGGAAAAAATTCACATCTGTGAAGGTGCTGAGGCCCTGGCACAGGGTGCCCAGAGAACTGTGGCTGCCCCTGGATCCCTGGAAGTGTCCAAGGCCAGGTTGGATGGGGCTTGGAGCACCTTGGGATAGTTGAAGGTGTCCCTGCCCATGGCACAGGGTGGAATGAAATGAGCTTTAAGCTCCTTCCCAACCCAAACCATTCCACAATTCTGATTCCCTGGTGACTCCACCACCGTGGGCAGCCCGTTCCATGCCTGAACACACTTTGGTGAAGACATTTTTTCCAATATCCATCCTAAACTTCTGCTGATCCCTAAACCTCCCGCACATTTTCTCACCCAAAGCACCTTCTGGAGTGCCTCAGACCCTCAGAAGAAACACATCTGCACCTGAGCACAGCTGCAGAGTCTGTCCAGGCACAGGTCAGGAGCAGAGCTGGCACCTGGAGATAACACAGAGGTATCCACAGGTACCTGGAGACAACAGAATTTGCACACTCCGTGGCCAGGCTACTTGAGTATTGTCATTTTTTACCTGTGGACACTCGTGCCTTGTATTATCACCAAAATTTTACAGACACCAGCGAAGAGGAAAGGAACACAGAATGGTTGAGGTGGGAAGAGACCTCTGGGTATCACCTGGTCCAACTGCAGTACCTGAAGTAGTGAAGGATTAGAGGAAGCCTTTGGGTGAGTAGAGAATTAAATCCCAGTGTCCTGAGTCACAATAATGTGGAAGTCACAGTAATGTGGAAGTCACAATAAAGTGTGCTCCAGTCCTCAGCTTTATCTCTGAAATAATCAGTGTTCACAGCAAGCTCAGAGCTGCAGAAGTAACTCTGAGGGTGCAGCACTTGAGGAGACTGAGATCCTCAGAGAACAAAGAGAATAAATTTTAAAAAGCCTGTGTCGGGTCCTCTAGCCTTGGGTCCTTCCTAAACAGGACAGACAACACTGGCGTCTTCCTGAAAAAGCTTTTTGACATTCTGATGCATCCTTTTTAATTCCTCAATGAAACCCTATTTATTTGATCATCCAAATTTCCCTGAAATCCTGATTTCCCCAGAGCATCTCGCTAAAAGTGCAAAACTAGAGGGAAAAAAAAAAAGAAAGAACAAGAAAGGAGAGAGCACAAGTCCTTTTCTCTTTAATGAGTTCATTTGCTGGCGTTCAACTCACAGATTTGCTATTAATGTTAAATTTGCTGATTAAATTAGCTAATTATGGAAAATGTGTACAATACTCTCCATTTGGGACAACTGGCAGAGAACAGCTACTCAGCTAAACTGGTGAAGAAGTTACTTTTTAGACCAAAGAAATTAGAAATACTGGAAATAGTCAAATCAATCAGTTCAGTACCCTGAGTGTCCAAAATCCACTATCTGAGCAACCTGGTCTGGTGAAAGGTGTCCCTGCCCATAGGAGGGGCTTGGAATGAGATGAACTTTAAGGTTCCTTCCACCCCAGAATATTCTGGGATTCTATGAGTGAACAGGCCATGTGTTTTTGAGGGAGCTGAATTAGTACCTTATATATTTTTATATTTTAACATGCCTGGCTCCAGGCTGTGTGTGTCTGCACTCACTTTATACATGGAAGTGAATGGGAGGGTCCCTGTTAGTCTGGTGTCATCGGAATTCTGGAATTCTGGATTCTCCTCCTGGCTCTGCAACCACCCTGTGGCTTGGGAAAGTCAGAGAATCAGAGAATTATTAAGGTGGGAAAAGACCTTTGAGATCATCAAGTCCAACCTTTAACTGAATACCCCCATGCACACTAAACCATATCCCAAAGTGCCACTTCCACTTCTTTTTGAACACTTCCAGGGATGGGGACTCCACCACCGCCCTGGGCAGCTCTGCCAGGGCTGGACAACGTTTTCAGGGAAGGAATTTTTCCCCACATCCAACCTGAGCCTCCCCTGGCCCAGCCTGAGGCCGTTCCCTCTCCTCCTGTCCCTGTTCCCTGCGAGCAGAGCCCGACCCCCCCCAGCTGCCCCCTCCTGTCAGGGAGTTGTGCAGAGCCACAAGGTCCCCCCTGAGCCCCCTTTTCTCCAGCCTCCGCCCCTTTCCCAGCTCCCTCAGCCTCTCCTGGGGCTCCAGCCCCTTCCCCAGCTCCGTTCCCTTCCCTGGACATGCTCCAGCCCCTCAGTGGCTTTTGTGTGCTGAGGGTCCCAGAACTGGACACAGGAATCGAGGTGGTCCCTCAGCAGTGCCCAGCACAAAGGGATGATGAATGTGGGGTGTTTGTGGTGTATATAGGGGCAGGTGGTCTCCTAAAGCTCAGACAGATCCCTCTGAAGTGGGTAAAGAGCAGCTGGAAGGGGCTTTTACCTTGGGCAAGCGCAGCCAAACACAAGCTGATGCAATTCTTGGAGTCCACAAGCTGATCCAAATGACTCCTCCTATCCCTCTGTGTCTTTTGCATTCAGGCACCATACAGAGATCCCTTTGACTGGCATTTGTTGACATTTTAGCATAAATTTACACTTTTCCTGCCGGTGAAAGCCAGCACATCTCATTAAAAACCGATATTGGTACACGGTTGTGGCACCTTGCTCGGGATGCAAATTCAATTTCTCCTCGTTGCCATTCCCTGTTGAGCCAACACATGTCATGGCCTTTGAGGCTGAGCATGGCAGATATCTAATTGACCTGAGGAGATTTCCAGCACACACCACAAGGGTCACTGGAAGGTCCTAGAATCCCCTACCAAATTTTAATCAAAACTAATGAGACCAACAAGTGAATGCAGAGATGAGCTGTGTGATGCACCAAATGTATCTAGAACCATGGGTGATTAATTCGACCCCAATTTTCTCTTCCTGGAGCTCCAGAGGACTTTGCTGGCTGCAAGGCAGGGAAGAGGTTGAAGCAGGGCCATTTAAGGAGCAGTCCAGGTGGATCCCATGCCAGCAACAGGGTGGAAGATTTCTCTCTCCAGAGGGAATGGTCCTACTTAGGGAGGAGATATTGTGAATAGACCTGTCATGAAATGAAATTTCAACAAAGATCTGAGCCAGAAAGCCACAAAACCTTGTAGGACAGAAGTGCTTTGCTAGTAATGAGCTGTCTGCCCTTGGAGGAGAGCCAGAACCAGACATATCCCAAATAATTCTTCAACTTGGGCTTCCTCTTGCAGCTACCTGCTGGAATGATGGAATACATGGAGAATTTTTGAATGCAGATGTAGCCAGGACTTACATTAAAATAATTTTAGCAGAAGCAGGGTCATGTTGAGCCTTAATATCAAAAGTGGTAGGAATTCTGAGGTTGAGTATGTGGGCCTGGGACATCACACCAGCTTTTTACCACCTCCTCCTAATTAACCCATTCAGCCAAGACTGAGCCTTCTTGTTCCAGCAGCACCTGTTTGTGCCACCACGCTGTGCAAACCAATTTGCAAATATGCAAATTAAAGCGTATTTGCTACTTGCCTTGAAGAATTTATGGTCCCCATCAGTAACTCAAGGGACAGAAGAGGTGCCCAGCAAGCAGGAATCCCATTTTTAAAGAATTAAGGAGATCATTCAGAGAAAAATAAGTAAAGGTGGAGAAACAAAGGCGTGGAGCAATTTAGGTTTGTGCTTCAGAGCCTGTAAGGAACCAGAACCAAGTAAGGAGAGGACTGAGAGTCCTGTACTTGAGGCAATATGGGATGGATCCCAAAGATGACCCAGGAATCAGGGAATAATTGGACCATCATCTCACTGAACTCAGGTATTCTGCATAAACAGGAAGCTTTTGTCAATTTTCATCAGGTTTAAGTGAAGGTAAATTTGCCATTTTATCTGAGTTTTCCTTTCTGTTGCAGAGTCTTGTGATTTAAGCTGATGAAATGGCCTTTGAGCCTGCTGGGAAAATTTGCCTCCACTTTTGACCACAAAAAGCCTAAGAGCTGCTGCACAAGCTGAATGTGCCTTTGGGAAATTTAATCAGATCCTTTTTGTCATGGATTCCAAAGCAGAACGAAAAATTGGGCGCCTGACAGAAATCTGCCTGGTTGGAGCAGGGAAGGCAGGAGCTGGGAGAAGGCAAAGCATGAAAATGTGCGTTTGCTGTTTCCTGCATTATTGCTGCATTAGAGGTGTCAATCTGACACGGAAACTCGGGATGCAGAGATGGTGGATTCAGATTCAGCAAAGCCCATTACATTTACAAAAGCTCAGGAGAGACGTCCCAGCAAGACAGTGATGAAATAACTACACGAAAATGTATTTTCAGAAGGATGGGCCCTTGGCTAAACTCTGTGCACCAGGGGATCTCTCTGCAGAAAGCTTCACTTATTACTTTCTTAAAATCCTTATTACATTTCCAGCTCTATAAAAACTGAGTAATTACTGTCTTCAATTACCTCTTGGCGCCAACTTGATTAATGTCCTTTACACCGATTGCTTTGTGAACTGTTGGAGAGAAAAGATGATCTGGGTCAACTCCATAAATGACTTTTTCAATGCCTTGTTAAGCTGAAAAGTCGGAACTTGTGTTCTCAGAGAAGGGTCATCACTTGATTGCTCTGAGGTGCTGGAATCAATGGACTGGTGGAAGCCAGATTTCAAAATCAGGGTCCAAAATTTTGGTGATCCAGTGGATCAGTCTTTCAAAGTTGCTTCTCTCTCTTTCCCTGCAAATTCCCCTGCTCTAAATCTCTGGCCCCGAGGCTGCAGAGATGGCACTAAGTGGGAGGATCAATGCTTGTCTGTTCTGGCTTTAATAATTAAAGCTATTGAGCCGTTATGTCTTGGATCAACAAACAGGGCCCACAGGTCGCTCTGCCTGGCCTTGTAAATTGATTCTTTTTCTACAGACAGCATTAGGGTCAGGGGGTTTGCCTGACCTGTTCTCCCAGGTCTGGGTATAAACAACTGCTGATTGGGACCATCTGGCCACGGTTTGGCTCGGGCCATTCATTATTCTCAGCACAAAAAGATTTTTCTCCTCCAGCAGAAGAGAGCAGTGTGTCAGTACCCTCGAGCAGGACCCTGTGCCATGGAATGGGGCAGCAAACAGCATTTGCTGCTGGTGTAGTTCTACTGCTGCCTCAGGATCTGATAGCTCATTAAAATGCTGAATTCTCTCTGTTGGCCCAAGTCATTTTGGGACCTGAGTGCTGTGAAAAGCTGGGCAAATACTCCAAAACATTTACCAGCTGCTCATCTCCTGCTTCAGCACCCAGGGCTGACAATGAGGAAAACACAGGAATTTTTTGAACTGTCAGGGAATGATGTGGAAGTGGGTAGAAGGAAGGTGTGAGAGGAACGCAGCCACTTGAGCAGTGTTGGAGATACTCCTTAATAACTCAACCTGTCCTAAGAAATTTCACTCTGCCACTTGGTCTCCTGCCCCACAGAGCCCCATTCCCACTGGTATTTGGCCAGTCACTGGGAAGAAGGCTAAGCCAAGTCCTAAAAGAAGAGGATTAGACCTCCTGGAATGGCTGCTGGCTCTTTCCCCCAACGCAGCAGGGAATGATCCATGGACCACTTCCAGAATCCAGCTGGAGTCTTTCCCTCACATCACAATCTTCCTTCTTCCTTACAAAATCAGCCAAGCACTTCTCTTAACTTCCTGATCCAGGCTTTTCTGTGGATCCATCTCTTCTCCAAGGGTTCCCACACCACTGGCCACTTGAGGCAGCTCCAAGGCCCCACATTCCCAGTCTGTCCTGGGAAGTGCAGCCACACGTGGATACTCCCAGCTAAGGACCCCACTGTTTGCTGCCAGCTGATTTTTGGGGTCACCTGGGTCATGACCTTCCAAGAAACCAAACTTGCCAGCCTCTGGTTTTAACCCATAGAGCCAATTAGCAGCAGCACTAATTAGAGGGATACTGTGAGCTAAACACTCCAGCATTGCTGCTTTGTCTCAGGCAGGGCTTGCAGATGACTTTGAGCATCACATTGTGGATGCTGCCCCTCTCTCTGCCTCCCCAGACAGCTTTTAAAGCTCTCCCAGGCACATCCACATGGTCCTCAGCCACTCTCTGATTGCAGCATAAATGTTTTCATTATGATCCAAGCCTTGCAGACACATTCCAAACCTCTGTCTCTTCCTCCTGCCCAGCTTCCATGTGGCAGGAGAAGGTCAGCCTGGAACCACTTTGTAATTGCTGGGGATTAATGTTGTTTTGCCATGCCAAATCCAGATCCGAGTTGCCAAAGGTCTTCTTTGCATAGAGGATTTTCAAGCAGAGACAATGTGAGATTTGTTCCTTGCAGCACAATAGAACAATTCCCAGCAGAACATTATTCCATGCTTGGGTTTCATTCTGTTATAATCTCACCTGTCTGGACTTTGATAGTTGGGTTTTGGTGTTTAAGTTGTCTCCTCTCATTCCTTCATCCCAGTGCCACTTTCCTAATCAAGGCTTGCAGCATCCGTCATTCTTGGCCTGAATTTTCTCCCTGTCCTTTGATACCTGCATGAGTTTGGAACCCGAATTTTACATGCCAGATCTTGATTTTTTTTTCTTTTTTTTTAAAATTTGTTTTGCTCATTTTGACATTTTGGGTGGGTTTTGCAATTCAAAGAACTTCACCCTGGGACTGGAGAAACCTTACTGGTTTGATTTCAGTGTGGGGTTGGGTGGTCCCCAGGACGGGAGGGGTTTGAAGCACTGCTCAAAGCTGGATGAGCATTCTAATCCCTGTGCTGCCACCACAGGAGGCCTCTCCTTCGTGTGCCAGGGGTTCAGACAGTGAGCTGTGCTCATCTCAGTGGGTATTGGGTGGGGAAAGGGTGACAACACTAGATTTTTTGAAGTGGGAGACAGCACTTGCCTCATTCTGGCTGAGAACAAGGGCAGTGAGAAGCTCTGCTGGGCTAAAGAGGCTTCTGAGTCACAGAATGAAAATTCCTGTATTAAGGCAGAGTTATTGGTGAAAATGTTGGCACTTGAGGGCCTGCAGGGATTTCAAAAAGAGAATTTTGCTGCATTCCCAAGATCCATTGTCACATCTGAATCCCACAGTGCCACCTTCCCGAGGAGAGAGCTGGACCCAGAGTTCTGAGGTGTGTGCCAGCCCAGCTGCTCCATTCTCTGTGATCCATGGTGGCTCCAGGCTCCTCTCTGTATTCCCTGCTCTTTCCCAGCTCAGGGAGAGCTGAGCACCTGGGGACAGCGTGGAAAGGAGGATCCCAAACAAGGGAAAAAACCTCTGGATCTTGTTTTCTTTCTGCAGCATGTTGATTTATATAGCCAGCCGTGGTGGGAATAAAGTTCTCATAGATATTCCAGCCTCTTCTTGTTCCATGGAAGCAGGGGAGCTTTTAAAGGACTGAAGGCAGAAATACACTGAGGAATATCTCTACCCCCATGGCTTCTCCTGCCTTCACATCCCAGCAACTTCTGTATCCACTGAACTAAAATCACTTCAGACCAAGGGCTTCTTGCTGAAGAGGCCGCAGCATTTTCCAAAGGTTCCAAAATTTCCTGAACTCATAATGACCGCAGCTGCTCACCCAGACTGCGATTGAGAGATCAGGATGTTCATAACCCAAGGCTACAAACTCATTGCTTCTTCCCTTGGAAAAATGGAAGTGAGGCTGTGTTTATCTCCTCTGGTTCCTTTCTACCTCGGTGAGAAAAGCACACAGCAAAGGCTGTTCACTGTTTTGCACTTTTCAACTCTTCTTGTCTGCCCAAACCCACGGCTGCTCTGTGTAATCCCATGAGCACACTTGGGTGGGGCCCATCTGCTCTCTGGAGCAGTATCCCACAGTGATCCATGAGGGAATCTTGCTACCAATTTGGAGAATTTCACGAGAACCCAAATCTAGCACGGATATTTGTTATCATGTATCCAGGTTCTGTAGCCCCCAACACAAGAAAGGTGTTGACCTCAAGTTTCATGAGGGTGTCTCAAGCACAGGGACAGAAGAAGGTGGAGAGGTCTGGAGATCTTCTGGCACAGTGACATCAAATCACAGAATCCAGCCGTGGGTTGGAAGGGAACTCAAAGCCCATGCAGTGCCACCCCTGCCATGGGCAGGGAAAAACTTCCACTGTCCCAGAGTGCTCCAAGCCCAGTCCAGCCTGGCCTTGGACACTTCCAGGGATCCAGGGGCAGCCACAATTTCTCTGGGGAACCTGTGCCAGGGCCTCCCCACCCTCCCAGCCAGGAATTCCTTCCCAATATCCCATCCATCCCTGCCCTCTGTCTGTTTAAAGCCATTCCCCCTTGTTCTAACACTCCATACCCTTGTCCAAAGTCCCTCTCCCGTTTTCTTGCAGGCCCAGGAAATGGCTGAAGGCCTGGGAAGGTAAAACAGGACACATGGGGCAATTTTAGCAGGGAGAACACTTTCTGCAGGAACAGGGTACGATGGGCCTGGGTGAGCAGCCCATCAGCAGATCTTCCTCAGTGACAATTTCCCACAGGACTCACTGCATCCAGTCCCCTCACCTAAATTATGAAAGAAGTAAGAAAAAGTCATCACATGTTCACTTTAAGAGCAATGAAACCAACGTGGGTTCGTTCCACAATTTACGTTCCAGCCTTCACTGAGGTGTATTTTATTATCCTGCTTAATTATGCGACATAAATCTCCACTCTGCTACGGTTAAAATGTGGCCTCTGCCCCGATGAGTTTATAATTCAAATAGATGAGGTACATGAGTTAAGGAGAAAGATCTAACACAGGAACCGGCAGCACAATGCTTTGTAAATTTTGGTTGTGTCACTATAATTTTAAAAATACCAGTGGTGTTTAGTGGAAGACATTAGGAAAACATAAAGATGATGGAAGAGGGGACACAATGGGAAGCAGGAGATGATTTGGGGAAGGACGGGGAATGGAGGGTGGCAGTGAAGGGGTGATGAAAGACAGCAAAAGGAGCAGCTGAACGGCCTCTAGTACCCAGTCATCTCCAGCACCTGGTCTGACAGACACCTCTTAGTTTGTGGG
The DNA here is from genome assembly GCA_013398115.1 of Falcunculus frontatus. Taxonomy (NCBI): domain Eukaryota; kingdom Metazoa; phylum Chordata; class Aves; order Passeriformes; genus Falcunculus; species Falcunculus frontatus. The sequence goes on along the minus strand of VZRV01007879.1, from coordinate 341,167 downwards.
AAATACCTGTTACTTGTGCTGATCTAATTTTTCACCAGATCCCTGGAGCTGGGTACTCCTTGAAATGTTTTTTCTTCCCCAAACCCATAAAGATCATGAGACAGAAATGATATTACATTGTAGGACTTGCCTTTCCTGCAGGGGAATTGTTACAAAGCAGCAGCAGTCACACCAATGCCATCTTTAACGCGGAGATGAGGAGACCTTTTAGTTCATTTTATCACATTACATTTCATTTTATAGATGTACAGCAGGTAACACTTCATTTTCTCGCTGAGCATTTAATATTGCCTGACCAGACTTTAAATGGGAATCACAGAACCTCTGCTGAATCATTTGGATACACCACCATCTCTAGGAACTTTTCAGGTGCACTGACAGCTTCAATTCCTGCAATTCTGAGTGAATCTCCAAGAGACTCATCTTTCTTGTGTTTCAAAGGTCACGTGGACCTCAAAGGTCACCTCTGCTCCACCGACATCTTTTAAAGCACTGTCAGATCTTTTGGTGACTGAAAGATTATGGGTGAAACAGCCCAAAATTTTCCACCCTGACGTGTCTCCAACCCCGCACCAGTGGTGAAAGAGTCGTGGGGTTCATCTGCGAGGATCTGTCTTGCTGATTTTGTCCTTCTTGCTGACAACAACTGAAAAAATGGAAGACATCAGTCCTCAGCCTTATTCAGTGCCCACAGAACACTGCTGTGCAATAAAGTTGATTTAAGTCTGTTCCTGTAGATTTGGTGCTTCACTTGGCCCTTCATCACAAGGTTTTCAAAGCCTGCAGCTCTCTGAGCACCCTCACTCTGCCCACGAACACTTCACTCCACCAAATATTTGGGAATTACCATCCCTGCCCTCTTGCAGATTGGCTGCTGCTCAACAGTTTCTAGTTGGAACTCCGAGGCTGACTGATAGGTTTGTTCAGAGATTTTAGATTTGCCCAGCCTGAGAGTCAGGGCAGTGACTTCAGGGTTCATCTTCCCCACCAAACTGCAATAATTCCAAGGTGATGCATTGTAAAGTTTTTGGGCAAGGGGAAAGTCAACCCTTCTCCATCACCTAAGCTGTGAAGCTGAGTCTGGGCACATAAAATCATGAAGTTGCTAAGGTTGGAAAAGAACTTTAAGACCATTAAGTCCAACTTGGTTGACCATTACGTCAACCAAGCGTGACCACATTCCCCATTAAACCATGTCCCCAAGTGCCACATCCACACGAGTTCTGAACACTTCCAGGGATGGTCACTCCACCACTGCCCTGGGCAGGCTGCTCTAATTCTTAACAACATTTTTAATGAAAAAAAAATCTTAATATCCAATATAAACCTCCCCTGGCACAACTTGAGGCCATTTCCTCTTATCCTGACCTCACACTGTCCCAGGCCAGGGCAGGGGGAGGGATCACAACAGTGGTAAGGGTGAATTTGACTGGCACCATCAAAGGCAACACAGCCAAAAACCATCAGCCACGTGACAGACACAGGACCACTGAAGCTCAGAGTGGAATATTACAGTACAGAGGGTTTGAAGGGTTTTTTCTTAAAGAAACTCCCCAAAAGAAATGGCTTTTCTCCCTGATTTTTATTTTTTAGTGAAAATGCAGGACAAGAAGGTGCTGGTCAAACAGTGGGAGGCTCAGATTTCTGACAGCAGTGTGGGAAGCCCTTTCAGAGGCATCTCTGACTCTCTGTAAAATCACAGAATCACTGGGGTTGGGTGATGCCTTTTCTTGGTCTTAAAATCAAGAGCCAAACACAGTTAGAAGGGAAAAAGGGATTTTAGCTTGGTATTTATTTGAAGGATCCTT
>VZRV01007879.1:312912-339318 GCA_013398115.1 Falcunculus frontatus | reverse complement strand
TGTGGGCTAAAAGGCCCTTAAGAATACATAAAAGTTATACAAAAGAGTCTATAGAGGGGGTCTATATAAAAAGCAAAAAAAGCATCATGGCATCATGGGAAAGACCTCCAAGACCATTAAGTCCAACCTGTGACCAATCCCCACCGTGTCCCCAGCCCAGAGCACTGAGTGCCACGTCCAGTCATTCCTTGGACACCTCCAGGGATGGGGACTCCACCACCTCCCTGAGCACTCATTCCAAATCTTGACCACCCTTTCCATGAAGAAATTCCTCCTGATACCCAAACTGAACATTCCCTGGGGCAGCTTGAGGCTGTTTCCTCTCATCCCATCACTTGTTCCCTGGGAGCAGAGCCTGACCAGGCAACCAGCCCTTTGAATATCCTTCCAAGTCCCTGTGTTGAGCTGCAGATCGAGCACAGATCATTCCAGTTTCTTCTCCTCTTGGCAGCAAATCCTTGAGATTGTCAGGTAAGTGGGGATTGTTGTTGTGTACTTGATTTTAGCATCCCTGGGTCACAGCTCCTCCTGTGAAATGGGGGTTGTGGTGCCTGTCAGTGATAGATTTACTTTGTCAAACGCTCTCGAGAAGTACAACAACCGTCGTATTATCCTGCTCTTAGATCACCTCGGAGCAAATTAAATTTGAGGCCAGCAGGACTGTTCAGCTGCTGAATCTTGTGCCCCATTTTCTGCAAGACAAGCCTTGAAATTGGCTGGCTGATGTCTCATTTCAGAAGGATTGATACCAGCGCTGTTTCCCTTGGAAATACAAGAGCGCGTTACCGGTACCGCGAGTTTCACTCGCTGCAGTTCAAGTTCTTGTTGTTTCTCTTGCCTGGAGCTTCTACTTCCACAAACCAGAAAATATCCAAAGCTGAATTCAGCAGGATGAAACATTTCTGTGAGCATTGGAATTCCTGAAGTCTTATCTCCAACATTTGTCATGCTCAGCTGCCTGTGGTTTAATAAGGCGGAGCTGTGATCTGAGGGTTTTTCCTGGGGTTGAGGCATCCATCAGCTCTTCCTCCCAAGTGGATTTGCTGGGATAGATGGTCCAAGTGGCTCCAACTTCCTCTCAGTGCCAGCAGGACTTCTGGGACTTTCTTTTCTATCCAGCCACCTGTTCTCCCCCAAACTGCAGGAATTTAGGCTTGTTGAGCTGATGCTCAACAAATCCACAAGTCAAAACATGGGGACTTCACGGAGCTGGGTTAAAATAAGATCTAAAAACTTTTTACAGAAGGGAGGAAAAAAACCATAATTAAACATGGGAGAGTTGGAATGGGAGCGTTGTTTTTATGTCTCTTCTACACCTGAGGTTTTACTTGTTTCCAAAGGAAGATAAGACTTAAAGAATTTAATTTCAAGAAGCCAACTGCAGCCTGCACCCGTTCACCTGAGGACTTGGAAAACGCCTGTGGACAATTGTAAAAACAGCAATCCCTTAGTAAGGATAAGTAAAATAAAGGGGGGGAAAATAAACCAAATAACTGGCTTTTTTTTAAATGGTTAAGAGAAGGAGAACACCCTCTTTCACAGCATTTTACCTGCCTTTGAAGAGCAACGCCTGACACCTGCTCTGATTTCCTTCAGGGACTGCATTACCAGAGGTTCTGTGGCTTTGACATTGGGAAAGCAGCAGTATTTTTCCACTTAACTTAATCTTAGCTATTATTTTTCTTCAGCAGCAGAACACAGCGCAACATGGGAAATGTCAGGAGGCAAAAAACAATAAGGAGACGTTTGAATCATATCTCTGCCTCGATTCCCAGCATTGAGCCAGGCAACTTCTTCTCCTGCCCCAGGAGTTTCTTCTTATTCACAGAGACAAAAAGAATTGATGGCAGCTACGTGCTGGGAAGAGAAACTGATTGTTGCCGTGCAGAAAATCCAGAAAACAACATAAACCGGCTTTAGTTCACACTTATTTAATGGTAACTAGGAATAACAAGGTCATCCAGATGTGTGAGTAATCCCAGAGCCAAATCCTGATGTTTCGGCACACTTTTACTCAATTCTTTACTCAGGCAGTTTGGCAAAGCTTCATAAGAAAACCAGAATTAAGTTTATTGCAAGAAGAGGAATGGGACCCGATTCTTTGCCCGTGCACCAATTTCAGCTTAATGCAGCTGATGTGGGGGTGACAAGCTCTGTAAGAAGGGTAAAATAGATTTTATTAAACTGACTGAAAGATGCCAACAGGATCAGGCTCACTTTCTACAGGCAGAACTGCTCCTACAGCCCAGATGGAAATTCTGGCCTTCACTCTGCTCCCATCTACACTGCTGGAAGTCAAAGGGGATTTCATTATAACCAATATAAAGGCATTACACGTGAGGCAATTACACCTGTAAGAGATTGGTATGAGCTGAACCCTTTTGTCTGGCATTTCCACTAATGTTTGAAATGAAATAACAGAGTACTTGTGGTATTTTTTCAAATGTTAAAGCTGTGGTTGAGAGATCCCGTGTGTACATCAGCCCTGAGCACTGGTAAATCTCCTAGGTTTAGGAATTCCCAAGAATTCCCAAGAAACACTTAAAAAATACCAGGGGATAAACTGTGGGAAGGGATTGCAGATAAAACCACCTTGGGGAAGGAGGGAAGCAATCCCTTAGTGTCACATGAGTCATATGGGGAACAAAACTCTTGCCAGTGGAGTTTGTAAAACACTTCCCAAGGGAATAAACCACATTTCCCAAAGAACTGCTCTGCCTGGGCCTCTTCAGGATTTCCTCTGGCACAGCTCTGTGCCACTGTGGTGTTCCCTGGGGAAAGTGGCCCAGTGGATGAGGAATAGCTCAGTACAAGCTTGCCTCCTTTTCTTTTTTATTACTGAAGGGAGGATGAGGAGGAGGAGTGAAACCATCTGTGATCCCCAGTCCCTTCTGAATGGGGGGGACCCTCTGCTGAGCTGATGCCTTTTCTTGGTCTTAAAATCAAGAGCCAAACACGGTTAGAAGGGAAAAAGGGATTTTAGCTTGGTATTTATTTGAAGGATCCTTGGTGCACTCCGTCCAGGTGGAGCACGCTGGAATGCACATCCAAATGCACACCAAAATGCACCCCCATGGGCACACCCAAAATGCACACCCACAATGGTTTGGGTATAAAATTCTAGGCTTTACCAATGAGCATATCTATCAAAGATTCCCCAATGAGAGGCTGAGTGAACCCCCCTCTCTGAGGAACTTTCCCCCCCTGGACAGGCCAATCTTAGTTTACAAAATGTGTTCCAGAGGAGACCTTGGTGTCTGAGGCTTCTGAGATATTTGGTCTCCTGGTTTAACAGAATACTGGGCCTATGCTGGTTATCAAACCTGAAGGATTAGAAGTATGTGGGCTAAAAGGCCCTTAAGAATACATAAAAGTTATACAAAAGAGTCTATAGAGGGGGTCTATATAAAAAGCAAAAAAAGCATCATGGCATCAGAGCCCATCGGATCTCTACTGACAAGCTGTGACAGTGATTCATTCATCAACTTGAACATTTTGTTTGTCAGTTTGGACTTTCTTTGGCTTGAGCAATCAAGGAACCACCCATTTTACCACATACACCTCAGACTACTAAAACACTTGGTGAAAGAAATGTGAAAAGGAAAAAAGAGAATTCTTTCCTCTGTTTTCCCTTCCATCAGTTTTCAGATTGAGACCCTTTTTTTGGTAAATTGTGCAAGGAAAAACGATGTTCTTGTGACCCTTCAACCTCATTGTATCATATATTATTAATCAAGAGAGATCTCATCATTCACGTGCTGCATCAGCCAGGCCTCTGTTGATTTCACCCTTTTCATTTAAAGAAAACAGAAATTCCCACCTATGGCTTTGCTTGGGTGAGGAGTGAAGGGAAAGGGCTGGTCAAGGAAAGCAGGCAGTGGTTTAGCAATTAGAGCCCAGGATTGAAAGCCAGCCAGGTCACAGTTCTGGGGGAGATTTGCTGTTGTTTGTCCTGATGAACTTCCTCCTAAATGAGGTGATTATTGCAGCTGTCAGGAATGAAAAGGTGGGACCCATCGATTTCATGGCCACTGCAGGCTCCAGGCCGTGCTGGTCCAGAGCAGTCGATGGGAATTGCCAATTAACAAAAACAATATTGGCAAGTCGGCAGTTTGAGGAAAAACTCCCTCCAGCCAGAGCACAAACCTCTTGCCGTTCAAATCGCCGTCCTTGGGCAAAGGCATTGGCAAACCTGCTCAGGAAATCAAGGCAAATGAGCTTTGTTTTTGGGCATAGCTGAATAGGAAATTGTGGAGCCGAGAGCTCGTCTGCACAGGGGAAATACAGCACAACAGCTACACTGAAGTGCACACCCTACCTGGAGATAAAAATCACTTTACTTTGGAGTAATTATTCTGTTCTGAAAACACATTGCTTCTTCAGGAATAAAGTATCTTTTCTTTCAGAATTAAAGTGCCCGTGCTCTTACTCTGCCCTTCTGCTAATGATCACAGTTACAGCTGTTGATTATAATAAATGGAGGCTCTTCCATAACAGCTACGGTGGAATTCTTCCCCTCGTAAATAAGGAATTACCATGCTTCCAATTACCTCGTGTTTCTAATACAGCTCGTATAAATGGATACTCTTGACTTACCTACAGATTTCAGCAATTTCCATGCAATTAAATCGTTAAGGTGCTGAAAAAACCCCTCTGGAAAAGCAGCATCTTTGACATGATGGAGTGAACCTGGTTTAGAAAACACCCAGCAGCTCTGAGTGATGCAAATGATGGCCATTTCTGCCTTTCCTGAGGAGTTCTGCCTCTACAACAACAATCCTGGGGTTTGCAGGGTGTTTTTAACACAGGCTCTCAAAGGATGTGACTGGAGAGGTGTCCTTAACCCTCACCTGGAAATGGAGAAAGCGACGCAGCTGTTGGGAGAGGTTTGTTTGATGTTTAGTGAAAAACAACCTTTGGTTTTCCAGCCCTGGACAGGGTGACATGCACCTTCTTAACTTTTCCAAAGGGAAAGGGATGGAGCGTGTCCACGGTAAAAGCAAGGACTGTGGGCAAGGAGGTTGATGTTCAAAATCATGGAATCACAGCATCGTAGGATCATGGAATATCCTGAATTGGAAGGGACCCACACAGAGAGCGTTGGGTGTCGGAGCATTTCCCAGGTCGTGAACCGATTCCAATCCGTCACCTCCAGCTGTTCCAAAACCATAATTCCTGTGCTTTCAGTGATCACTTCAATGACCACCTAGGCTGGCTCACCTTGAGTCACCTCACTGCCTTCCCAGGGAAGACTGGGGAAAATTATTCTTAAAAACATTGTCGCTGAAAGACATTAAATTAAGGGAAGTGTCAGCAACTCTTGTGGGCGTATTTGTGATCAGACTCGCTCAGGCTGTGACACACTTCAAGTATTTAGCATTACTAATTCATAGAACACGATAATTTAAGTACTTAGGGCACTTTATCTGCTTTTAACTCTATAAACATTTAAATCCCTCACTGTTCAGCCAGCCCAGCTCCGTCAGGACTCTGAGGGGACGCTTCGCTCCCTCACATTCCCCACTCCGTTTCCTGCAGCTTCCGGAGCGAATGACGGCTTTTGAGCACAGGTGTCTTTGCAGGTGTATCTTGTTCGGTCGATAATTTTTTGAGCTGTTACTGATTTTTAACCTGTCGCTGATTTTTAACCACCTGTCGAAGGTTTGTGTGGGGATGCCGTATCGCCGCCGCCATTAAAACTACAACTCCCAGAAGGCTCCGCGGTGCCGCACCTCACCTTGATGCCACGCGCCCCGCCCTTCCCGTCTCCTATTGGGTGGCAGCCCGCCCTCCTCGCCTATGATTGGCTGCGGCGCGCCACTACGCGTGTCTGCGCCGTGTTTGAGGGGGCGCAAGATGGCGTCGGGCGATGCGGTGGGGAGGTACCGCGGCACCGTGGGCAGGAGCAAGGACCCCTCGGGGCTGCTCATCTCGGTTATCAGGTAGGGGCGGCCCCGCTCCGCATCCTCCAGGCCTCTGAGGGTGCCCCAGGGCCGGGTGCGGGCCCTGCTGTGCTGGGGAGGCCCGCCCGGCTCGGGCCTCTAGGGTATGGGGTCCCTCCTGAGCATCGGGTGCCCCTAAGCTTGAGTCTGTCCTGGCGCTGGAGCGCTGGGGAGGCTGCAGTGCTGGAGCAAACCTTGTCCTGAGGGCTGTCCCGCTGTCCTGCCGCCCTGCCCGGCTCACTTCCTCCTGCTCCCAGTGCTTTGCTTCATTCTGGGGTCACAGGGACCTGGACGGGCTGGATCGAGGGGCCGCGACCGACGGAGTGAGGTTCAACAAGGCCAAGCGCCGAGTCCTGAGTTTTGGCCACAATAACCCCATGCACTGCTCCAGGATGGGGCAGAGAGGTTGGGAAACTGCCGAGCAGGAAAGGACCTGGGGGTGCTGCCTGACAGCGGCTGAGCACGAGCCCAGGTGGGCAAGAAGGACAATGGCACCTGGTCTGTATCAAAAATAGTGTGGCCACAGGACCGGGGAAGTGATTGTCCCCCTGTGCTGGGTGTTGGTGGGGCCACACCTCGAGTGCTGTGTCCAGTTCTGGGCTCCTCAACTCAGGAAGGACATTGAGGGGCTGGAGCGTGTCCAGGGCAGGGAACGGAGATGGCGAAGGGGCTGGAGCCCCGGGAGAGGCTGAGGGAGCTGGGAAAGGGGCTGAGGCTGGAGAAAAGGAGGCTCAGGGGGGACCTTGTGGCTCTGCACAACTCCCTGACAGGAGGGGGCAGCCGGGGGGGGTCGGGCTCTGCTCGCAGGGAACAGGGACAGGAGGAGAGGGAACGGCCTCAGGCTGGGCCAGGGGAGGCTCAGGTTGGATACTGGGAGCAATTTTTACACAAAAAGGGTCTTTAAACACTGTGATGAACTGCCCAAGGCAGTAGTGGAGTCCCCATCCCTGTAGGTGTTGAAGAAAACACTGGACGTGGCACTCAGTGCCCTGGTCATGGTGACAGGGTGGGGATTGGGCAGAGGTTGGACTCGATGGTCTTGGAGATCTTTTCCAAACTCTACAATGCTGTGAATAAACCCTGCAGGTAGTACCAGCTTAATGCTATTCATGAAGGCCAAGGTATTGTCACATTTTGGCTGTGGAGTCCATGAGTGACTCCCACCCATAGTCACAGCAGCACTGAGTAAAATTCATCTGGTTGGAAATCTGGAGAACCAGGAAGTCCAGTGTGCAGCCTCCATCCTGTGTGGGAATGTCACAGTGGGCAAAGTGCTGCTGCTTCCAAGTCTGTGTTGTTGGGATTGAAAAGAAAGAGTTGTGTCCAGTTATGTTTAGACATTGATTTTTGTCTGCAATTATTCCTGAACTCTCCTCTACTGAAGGTTGGTTCTGTGATAAACCTGGATGTGAATTCACTGTTCCCCCCCACCCAGTACTTCCTTTAACTGCTTGTAAATCTTTTCTGTGCTGCTTAAACCAGTGGATTGGCAGCTGATTGCCCACACTGAAGATTTTAAATGTTCTTACACTGGGTGTGGGCAGCTGCAGTCACACCAGGGGGATGCTGTGAGTTGTAATGAGCTCCCAAACTTTGGATCCTATTTCAGTGTTCTAGAGAGAAACTGTATTCATTCAGTTACTTTGGAGAAGTTATTGTGGCAATAGTTCTGTATCCAAGACGTGTTATGATTTAAATAGCCTCTGTGAATGATAATGTTTAGAACATAATTCTGTTATTTTCCGTTACTCTGGCCTTTAAAATCTTGCAAAACTTGAGGGAGATGTTGGCTCTATAGAAAAGAGCAGCTGGTGCCCCTGTCTGTGGAAGAATAATAAACATGCACTGGTTGTGCAGCACTTCCTGTTGTAATCATCTTTTTTCCATGTTTCCTGTAATTTCTAAGAGTGTTTTATGGTCTTCCTTTTGTACCTCTATTTTAATAAATCTGGGCTTATTAAATTTATTTTAAAGCAGAAGAGAGAGCTCACAGTGCTCTGTTCTCCAAATAAAATTAAATGTTTGTCTCATAATCTTTGGCTTCCAGGCACTGGTTCCTTGGTTAGTTTAGGTCCAGTGTTTAGACACAACACTGAGTTATTGACTTTATGAAATTAAAGTTAGTCAGTAGAACAGCCTGATAACTAAACTTCCAGAATTTAATTAGAACTTGGTTTGGATGTAGAGATTCTCTGCAGAGCTTGAAGTGTCAGGTTGAGCCAGACCATGAAAACCTGAGGGTAGAACTGATTGCAAAGGAAGGAAAAAGTGTTGTGGTAATAATATTGATGTTTCTTAAGCTTAGCCAAGTACAGAAAGCAAATGGTGTGAAAAGGAATTTAAATCACTTTTTTCTGTATGATGTTTTTGTGTAGGAGCTCAGGTGAGGATGAACTTGCCAAGCAACAGGTGAATTTTGTAGTGGTTTGTATGGTCATAAAATACCACTGCAGACAAATTTAAACCTGGGTAGGTTAAATGTAATTTTACTCAGCTACAGAAAAATATTACAAATCTTAACAGCAAGCTGTTGGTTTGAAATGTGACTGAGTTTCCTTTTGTTGATGGCTTTATTTCCAAAACATTTATGCATAATAGAGGCTTCTGCCAATCCTTGTGGTTTTACACTTGCATTTCCCTGTTTATTTAGGCTGTTTATTTCTCCCTTGTTGCTGTGTGAAAGGTCCATAAAGGGAACAGTGTATGAAAACCAGCAAAATTTGACTGCATTTTTCTGCTGTAAACAAACAAAACCAGAGGAGCTTCTTCAGTTATTGATGTTTTACTTGGTTATAGCAAAGACAGTGATGTTTTCCAAAAACAAATATTGTTTAGGTCTGCAAAATCTCTTCATATTGTCTCTGAAATGCTTTGAAATGCGAAGCTGGAAGGCCTTCTGTAAATAGAAATTATTTTATTAATGAAGAGATAATTTCTGATATTTACTCGAGCTCAGTGGCTCTCAGTCACAAGAGACTGAATAATTGACTTTTCTGTGATCCCAGATTTAGGGATTCTTGTAGTTATGTGACTGGACTTCCCAGGAGAAAGTGTCTCACTTCAAGGGAGAGTGTTTGGGGTGAGATCCTTGACTAAGTTTAACTTCCATAGCAGCACTGAAATCCAGTAAGAAATGGAATTCTATGAGATCTGGGGCTCTGGTTTGGCAATTTTCAGTCATCCCTGCTCTCTGTGATGCTTCTTTTCAGCAGCTCTGAATACAGAAAGCTCTGAGATGAAGGAAAACCCAACAGCAAACTGTCCCACTTGGGATTCCTTTCTGTCCCTGGGAAGTGTCACTTTTTCCTGTTGTGTCAGGGAACACGTTTGTTCTTTGGGAGTTGTTTCCTGTTGGAGGATTCATGGACTCATGGAATTCACCTTGGTTTTCCTGTTGTTGCCAAGAATAGAGACTAAAGGCAGCCTCAAGGATGGATTCATTTGGAAGAATGTTCCATGAGGGATGTGTGGCTGTCCCGGGATGGGACTGATCCACCCCAAAAGAGCCAGGAGCTCCCAGGAAAATCCCAGAGTTAGGAAGGTGTAGTTCTACCCCCAGCAGTGCTGGGATCCCACTGAGTTCTTGGGCAGTGTCCCTCTTGTTTCTCCCACAGGAGAAATAAAGAGATTGTGCACAACAATGAATCTTTTGAAAGTAAAGAGTGTCTGGGAAGTTTAATGAGTGTTTGCAAAGTCTGCCCGTAGATCCCCACTTCTGCTGCAGCTCCAGGGAGCTTTCCTTCTTTTTCCCTGTGCCTTTCCAGCTATTTGGAGTATCTTCAATTTGTCCTTGTCCTCAGAATGCTGAGAAATGACCATTATTTGCTACAAGGAAACAGCTCCTGGGATTGTGACTTCCAGAGTGGATATTGGATTTCAGGGCTTTACAGTTTCTATCCCTGTGTTGCTGCACTTGTGCTCATTCCTCAGCACTCCCACTTCCAAAACCTGTGAATTCCTTCATGGATGAGAAAGATCCCTCAAGTTCCTTAAATAAGAGGTACTTTGTAAGGTCAAGATGCTGTCACAGGAGAGCAGAGGCTTTTGTTGGAGAAATCTCCCGCTGACCCCAGGGGCTTTGGCAATGTCTTTTTAAAAACCATACAAATAATAGAGCAAATGTGGCTCATCTGCTGGAGGACAACTTGGGGAATATTTTATTTTATCACTCAGAGGACAAACACGTGTTTGTATATTGATTTTTCTTAACCTTTTGTTTTGTTGGTAGCTGGTTGAAGCAGCTTTTGTGTTCTGAAACAAGCAACCTGGCATTTAGCAAATGCTTTTTTTTTTGAGAGAGAGAGATCTTGTCAGTTTTTTAATTGGTGAATGTGTCTGCCTTTTATTTATTGTTGGGCGTTTTTCTTCCCAATTAAAGGTTGGGGTTTTTTTTAAAACTGGCCTTTAATAGCTGCTTTAATTGGGGGAAAACAAACTTTAGCAGTGACTCCATAAGACCTCAGTGAAAAATCTTCGTGCTGAGCTTTCACAGAAGCAAACGCACCCGACAGATCTCTGCAGAAGTTGAGACTGCAGGCAAAAAACCTTGAACATATTTTATTTTTCACAAGTGGAGTTCTTTTTCTTTAATGCTTTTGGCCATTATTTTCATTATAGGTGAACTTTGCTGAATGGATTTTTGCTAATGACCTGGCATTTGGTCTTCTCTTTGTGTCTAAAACAATAGAGTTGAGATCCCAGTTTGTGGTGGAGAGTGAGGAATGGGGATGTGGAGCTGTTGCCCTCGTTGTTGCATTTGAGAAATAGCTGCTACAAGGAATAAACTCGAGTTATTCTGATCTGTAATGGTCTCTTAAAACCACTTTTATTGCTAATGGTGTTTTCCAATGTTATAAAGGTAGCAGTTCCTCTACGAGAAAAGTACTTCAGAAATTCCCTGAAAATAAATTGAATATGGCCGAGTGTGGTTGTAAACTATAAATTTCCTTGAAATGATCTCCAGGCACTTGTATAAAATGTTTAGGTATTTGGCAAGTATTGGGCTGTAGCTTGATACAGACCCTTGGTTGCATTTAAAAATGGGTAAAGGAGTATGTGTGAATATACAACCACATAGAAAAGGACAAGATGTGTGACTGTGCCAAGTTAAAAGCTCAAGGTACTTTATTTTTCAGCTCTTATTTTAGCTTTAGACAGTGCTATGTGCAGAGCTGGAGTTGAACCTACCGTGGCAAAACTGGGAAGTGGAAATAGCTGGTTTTGTTAGGAAATTATTGTGGTTTTAACTCTTTCAAAGGTATTGCCTTCAACAGCTCTTGGTTCTGGTGCAGTTTTGAAACTTTCAGGTGAATGATGAAATTCCCCAAGCCTCCTGCTGGTTCCTGTGGGGCTGCAGGTGTGATATTGAGGATGGGTTCATGGTGCAGTGGCTCCCAAAACATTCTTCATGCTTTAGTTATCCAGGTGACAGGTCTGAGTAGCATTGTCCAGACTCTGCTCTTGCAGATCTGGAAATATTGATCCTTAGGGCTTTGACCTTCTCCAGGGAATGTGGAAGTACGTGGAATAGTTGATTTAGTTTTTGGATCTGAAGTTAATTGCCAAAAGAAGGTAGGAGTTGGTCCCTGTGGTTTCCTATGCATGGAGATGGTCCTGGACAGGGTCTCAGATGGTGGAGTGGGAGCTGAGTCCCTCTGCTTGTGCCTGGAGGTGTAATTGGCATCTCCTGGGGCTGTCTGCTGCCTCCATCCCTGCTCCTACATGGAAAATGTGCAGCTGCTTGGTGTCCCTGGGGTTTTTTGGTGTGTGGAGTCGAAACTCTTCTTGTGCTGCTGTTGGAGCCATCTGAAGGAGGGGGAGCTCTGTTGAAGCCACTGCAGCCCAGTCTTTGTTTCAGAAATGAGCTGATCACTCACTCCCCTGGCATCATTTGTATTGGTGTGAGGAAATTTGATTAAAAGTTGGTTAATTTAGCAAAATAAAGAATTCCCTGCTGGTATTTATTTAGATGGCTGGAGGCTGCTCAGCCTTTTTGCTGCATCTCTCCTGTACCCATGTGCAAGTCCTCAATGATAAAAAGATCATCAGCTTCTGTTGAAAATGCTCTAACCAAGTGTGTAAACGGCATGAAAGATTAATGGAATGTAAGTAGAGGAGGAAAATGTTTTAAAATGCTCTGTTTGCTCTGCATGCTTAACAGGTTTGTGAACAGACTTGGTGCTGCTGTTCCTTGGAGTGAGTTATTTCTTTGCACAAGGGAGATGGAGTTCTCTGCAGGCTGAGTACCTTATCTTCCCCTTGGTGAGGGTGGAGTGTGCTGGCCTCAGGATTTCACTTATTTTTTAATTTATTATTTATAATTGCTCGGTCAGTTCTCAGGATACCCCATTTCCCATGCCCATTGGCTTGGACATTACCATTTTTGACTGCCTGCTTTCCAGCACCTCATTGTCTCCATGAAGGAATATTTCTTTCCTGAATGCTATCATTCATTTCCTCAAATCCACAATTTCACAGGATCAATCCATTAACCTGTGAAAATAATGAGGAAACATTCAACGTGTTGCTGCCAAGTTAAATTGTTAAATACCTTTCAGTTTTATTTTTTTTTCCTTCTGTCTGGCTTTGTTTCATAAGGACCCAACTTTTACAGCACTTTCCGTGAGACACTGGAGAGGTTTCAAAACATGAATTATCAGATTATACACTTTGAGGTTAAATAGTGCTGGAAGCTGTAGATCACCCCATCTGGGACTTGTCTTTAAGACAACAGTTTTCAATTATAAAATTGAAATAAGTCCATTTAGTTTAATGAACCTCTGGAAAATTTGTAGCCCAGTGGAGACACCATGGGTTGAAGTACAGTTGTTCTTGTCCCAGGGAGCTCGGCAAAACATTTTTGATGTGCTCTTTTGAAATGTAGCTGCTTGTGGGGTCTCATGGGGTGGAACAGCACTCAGGAGGGAGAATATTTGCTGAACTGCTCCAGACAGGCTCTTTTTCCCATACAGGATGTTTTTACACCCCTAAAAATAACATTGGGAGTAGGGGGGGAAATATGAATAAACCCCTGAGTTTCACAAAGGAGTAGATTTTATTGTTTCCTCAGCCTACACATTTTATTCTGATTAACTCAGGCAGTTAAATACTACTAAGGTAAACAGGTTCAAAATGTGTCTTTGATCTTCAGTGTTGCTTGACATTTTCACTGCAAGGCCCAGTCCTTGAAATTACCAGTGTCAAAGCCACTGTGTGATGTTGTGTTTCCCTCTCCAGCTTTGAGGGAGGAAAAGGCAGTAACAAATGAGTGCATTTGTCATAGGTTATTGCTTGCAGAGCACTTAAATGCATCTTCCACACCTCTGGGAAGTCAACACTTGATCCTCCCAACAACTTGCACTTCAAACTCACTCGCTGCAGCAATTCCTGGGATCATTTTCAGCTTGACAGTGCCTGAGGAGCTCTGTGCTCACCACAGCTTGTGCTGGGCAGTGAGATGTGGAAGATGATCGCTCTCATCTCGGTTATTTCACATCCTGACACCTGCTCTCTTCCCCTGGTGTTGTTCCCTGGCTCTGGGTGTTCCTGCCTGGCAGAGCTGCTGCCCTCAACCTCGGGGCTCCTGTCTCTCCGTGGGGCTGTGCTTGGCCTTGGCTGTCAGAGCACCACAAATTCTGCATCATTTCACAAGGGTTCAAACCAGAATGAGAAAGCAAATGCTGTAATTGCTGTGTGGCCACAGCCGTCAGCAGGAGTGGCCTGATGAGAATAACTGCATTCTAATGGGTTTCTTTTCACTCTGCTTTTTTTTTCTCCTCTTCCTTTCTAATACCGAAGTTTCTTTGGCACGTTGTAGTTGTTTCCTGCAGAGAGGACACTGGGCTTTCTAGACATCCACAATGCTCTGCTTAAATTATTATTTGTTGCTTCTAGCAACTGCGTTCTTAACTCCACAAATCCTTTGCTGGTCAGAACTGTCTTTTGGCTAAAGCCATACTTTTCTGTACCTTCTTTTATTCTGCTTTGTGTTTTAGGTCCTTGATGTGATGTAAAATGGAGAATAACAAAACAAACAAATCCCTCTAATTTTCTCTCCTGAGGGGTGATTTTGATAGTTTTATTGCTGTACTGTTTATTTTATTATCTGGACTGATGCAAGGATGTGTGTAATTATATGATATATATAATATGAGTCCTCCTGTGCTGGCACTGCTGAGGGACCACCTCAAATCTTGGGGGCAGTTTTGGGTCCTATAAAATAAGAAGGACATTGAGAGGCTGGAGCATGTCCAGAGAAGGGAACGGAGCTGGGAAGGGGCTGGAGCCCCAGGAGAGGCTGAGGGAGCTGGGAAAGGGGCTCAGCCTGGAGAAAAGGAGGCTCAGGGGGGACCTTGTGGCTCTGCACAACTCCCTGACAGGAGGGGGCAGCCGGGGGGGGTCGGGCTCTGCTCGCAGGGAACAGGGACAGGAGGAGAGGGAACGGCCTCAGGCTGGGCCAGGGGTTTTAGATTTTGATAACAGGAAAAGTTCTTCCTGTCCCCGTCCCTGGAGGGATTAAAAAACCCTGTGGATGTGGCACTTGGGATGTGGGTCAGCAGTGGCCTTGGCAGTGCAGGGGGAAGGGTTTGTCTTGATGTTCTTATGGGTCTTTTCCAACCTTAGTATGATAAATTGTGAAACATTCAGCAGAGTTTTTACAGTAATTCTGTTTAGTACCTCCCCAGCACTCCTTATCTCCAAATTTCCAAGATGAGCAGTAAAAGAATTACCCTTTAACTATCACCTAAACCATAAAACAATAAAAACCTCACCTGATTTCTTCAGAAGGGATGGATCTTGTCTAACCCTGAAATTCTGGGTTTTGCCCAGGGCTGCTGCTGTTGAACAGATTTTTGGTGGTTTTGCTGGAGGAATGGGTCAGTACATCAGTGAATCCTACCTTGGCCACACATAAAATGCAGCTGCAGCTTTGAGCAGGACAAGCTTTCAGCCACGCTGCTTTGAGCAGCTGGTACCACAAACTGTGTGTTTGTAGCTTCAAAAGTGTTTTAAAGTGAGGAACTGGGAGCCTCAACAAGGTGTGTGATACAGCACAGAGCACTTGGAACAGGTGGTGGGAAGTTTACTGTGGATTCCTGTTAAAATTGGAGCTTTGTTTGATTCCCCCCCAGTGATTCAGCACTCAGTTCAATTGCACTTCACTAAAATGTTCTTTTTCCTGATCAGATGAGAAATATTTAAATTTGATCAGCTTTTTTTTTTTTTTTGGTGGTGTTTCCCACTGTCTTTAATGAGTATTTTCATTTGAATGAGCGATGCTGAGTGAAGAAAAGTGAATTGCACGCTCAAAGAAACCTGATCCAGAAGGGAAAGAGGATTATTCCTGGATTTCCAAGCTGCACCTGTGCGTCATGTCATACTCTTTTCTGCCTTTAACCACAAATATTTACATAAGTCTGCTCTGATGTTGGGGAGCAGAAGAAAAAAAGGCTTTTAGAGGGACACAAAGATGCTGAACACCCACAGTGCTGGTCAAAAGCAGTGGGGCCTTCAACCCTCCTTTTCTGTTAGAATTATCTGGTGTTAACTGAGCATTAATTTCCTAAGACTTGTATTTGCATTTTGCACACAGTATCTGTTCTTTCAGTTTTGCTTAATAAAAAGAATCCACACAAGCATAATGCCCACATACTGTTACTGCAATGTTCTTCCTGTGAAACAAATTTTCTAGTCAAGAAATTGATAATTAAGCCTCGGTTTGCCATCCACAGCTTAGCAGTAATCACACTTAACAGGGCTGGCCCTAGGGCAGGTAAAAAAAGCAGGCAGTTATCCACCCAGCCTGGCTGGAGGCATCAGAAAAAGCAAATTTACAGAAATGAAACATTTATTATTCATTAATGTTAACAGTTCTCTCTTAAAAATTGACATAATCTAATTTTCTTAGTGTTTTATTGGGCAGGTAGGAAGCTGACAGCAGGCTGGCAAAAGGAATTGCTCATCTGCACTGGAAAACAGAGAAAATATATAATACAAACTGGGTGGGGAAAAAATGAGTCCTCACTGAAAACAAGAGTTCTTGCTGAATCTCAAATGTGATTCCTGCTAAAGGTGTAATTGTGAGGTTGGTGCCTGCAAATGGATCATCTTAAAGGTTGTAGTTAAATTCTTTTTCCCACAGTGCAAAATATAGTGGGGTGGGGGGCAGCAAAAGGCAGGATTTGGTGGAAAAAAATACTCTTGTGAAGGGAATGAAGTGACAGGGGATGAGATGAAGTGGGGGGGTGTGGATGGTGCTGCAAATTCAGGTTCAGAGCCCTGAGCTTGTGTTTGCTCCAAGGGTGTTCATCACCTTGCAAACCTAAATGGGGATGGATTGTGGGCAGTTGGAGCTTGGAAATTCATGGATTTCTCTCTGCCTGACCTGTTTTTGTTGTTGGCCCTTGTAGAACAAAAGGGAAGGGGAAATAGGACAAAGGGGAATGGCTTTAAGGTGGTTGAAGTTGGATTTAGATCAGGTTTTAGGAAGAAATTCTTGGCTCTGAAGGTGGTGACACTGGCACAGGTTGCCCAGAGAAGCTGTGGCTGCTCCTGCATCCCTGGAAATGTCCAAAGCCAGGCTGGACAGGGCTTGGGGCAGCCTGGGATAGTGGGAGGTGTCCCTGCCCATGGCAGGGGTGGCACTGGATGGGTTTAATGTCTCTTCCCACCCAAACAATTCCATGGAAACAGAGCTGCTTCTGCAGTGCTTCAGACTGAGGCCCAGTAACAGGGGGCTGTGTGCTAAAACTGAATCTTCCCTTCAAAAAGGAAAACAGACGTGAAAATAGAGGTGGAGGAGACTCCAGATTTGTTTAGAAACCCAATTTTGTGCACATTTGCTGTGGACATCTATGTGAATCAAATACTCCATCCCCTGCAAGCTTTGTGTTTTGGCAACACCAGCTGAGCTCTTTGGCTCTGTGGCTGCCTGTAGGACCTGCTATGGTGCCAGGAAAAGCCTTTCTTGGGATGTGCCCCTGTGGTTGGTCTCAGTTTGTGCTGAGTTTATTGGTCTGGTGACTGAGCAGCCAGATCTGGTGTGCATTTCATGCACATCAAAGCTCATTCTAGAGCAGTTTGGTGCAGAGAAGCTGCCCACGTTTGTGGGAACAGAGGTGATACACAGAATAAAGTTTAACCCATGTGTGATGTGTGTTCCATGGTGGGATCCACAATGTTTGGGGCTGGAATGGTTTTGAAACTTGAAAATAGCATTTTTACAGAAGGAGGCGAGTGGTTTCGGAGTTCTGCAGCTGATCATCTCTGTGTAGCGTTGCTGTGCTCCTGGAGTTACCTGTTGTGCCACATGATGAGTGGTACAATGGTGTTTGTTTTCTTCTGCTGAATAGCTTAGTAAACATCGTGTTCTTCCAGCTCCCAACAATAATAGAAGTGTATTAGCTTGTGAAGAAATGAGAACTTATTTTCTGTCCTTTTACAGCTTCTGCCTGTTGTTCTCTTGTGTTGTTTGAATGCTGGAGAGTTTCCTTTTTTCTTCCTTTCCTCCCCAAATTAATGCATCACAGCGTGGGAGTAATTTTAGACAGAAGATGAGACTGGGTGGTAGCTGTTCATTGGGCACATGCACATCTGGGCCAGATCTATGAAAAGCATTGATTTGTCAAAGCACAAAGAAATATCCAACATTGGCTGTAATGTGAAATAACTTCCTACAGAGTGTATGGAGTGTGCTGGTGTTGGATGTTGCTGGGACCAGATAAATTACATTGGTTTGTAGAGAAAAATCTCTTTTCTCCCTGCTGAATGTATTGCATTTTTGAAGCTCTGTTTGTATTTCTGGGGTAAATACACACCACAGTTTTATACATGATAAAAGTGAGCCATGATGTGACTTCCTTAAAGAATCACAGAACAGCAGGGATTGAAAGGGACCTTAAAAACAGTCCAGTTCTCATGGGCAGTGACACCTTCCACTATCCCAGGGTGCTCCAAGCCCCATCCAACCTGGCCTTGGACACTTCCAGGGATCCAGGGGCAGCCACAGCTTCTCTGGGAATTCCATTCCAGCCCCTCCCCACCCTCCCAGCCAGGAATTCCTTCCCAAGATCCCATCCATCCCTGCCCTCTGGCACTGGGAAGCCATTCCCTGGGTCCTGTCCCTCCATCCCTTGTCCCCAGTCCCTCTGCAGCTCTCCTGGAGCCCCTTGAGGCCCTGCAAGGGGCTCTGAGCTCTCCCTGGAGCCTTCTCTTCTCCCGGTGAACATTCCCAGCTCTCCCAGCCTGTCTACTCAATCTCCTGAGTGTTTTACTGAGAGAACCATTTCATTTTCCTCCTCAGAGGAAAATTCTGAGACTCTCAGGTCTGTGGGGGGGAAAAGAAAAGCTTTAATGCTGCAAGTGGGTTTTTTAACTGCTTCCAAATACCTTGTTGAGCATTTATAAAAAGTACATAAATCAAAAATCTTGCCTTTCTGTTCACTAAAAAGTTAATTACTCTTTAGCTTTTGATGGCTACAGTCTGTGCAGCTGCTTTAAGGCAACAGGTGAGAGTAAATTCAAACTTCCTTCTGGGTTCTGGTTGTGGCACTTTGTCCCTTCATCTGTGGTGCTGAAGCAGGAAGATTCTTGAAGAGCTTGGAGCGTATTCAGTTTTTTAGGGAGGTGCAGCCTCGTGCAGAAGTGGTAGAGCTGGTGGTTATATATATAAATATATATAAATGTGAATACATTTTCCTGTGTCTTTACCTTTGGAAATGAGCTATTCCTGGCCTTGGTGTGAGCTGTTGGAGGAAGCAGTTGAGGGCTTTGGGCTTTTGCTCAATGACAAGGCTTCAGGACTCCTGAAGAAGTCTTTGCATCTACTCCCTCTGCTCATTGGGTTGGATGCTGGAAATAGGAGATGAAAAGTGCTTGTGACCTACAGCTCAGCTTCTACTAAAATGAATAGTCCCAATGGACATTTTATTAATCTAATTCCAGTGTAAATTCAGTGACCTCAGGGAAATAACAAGGTTCATTTCTTTTCTCCTGAGAAATGTGCTGTACATCCCATGATAAAAACGTTTCAGGGTTGTGTCTGATCATCTTCTCCTCTGTCCTGTCTTCCATCTGTGGGAGTGACTCCAGTGAATGAGGCATTTTGTGTCATCTGTGTTTTTAACTATGTAAAATCAAAAGTCAATGAGATTTGGCTCGATGAATTTCTGTTTTACCGTAGCACAGAAATGTCTCTCAGCAGACTAACAGCCAGTTGGAATTACTGTAATCCTGGTGAGCTCTTGCTAACGAGACAGGCATCTGCAGCCATCCAGCTGCCAAGTACAAATTCCAGATATCTCACAGAGGAGGACGGTTCTCATTTGGAAAAAAAAAAAAAATCAAAATGTAAAAAAACAAGTGAACTGCTGAGGAATCCCTCCTGGAAATCCCCACCGAGTTCATCATTTACTATTCGGGATCTAAACTGATTTTCCATTTTGTTTGTCCTCTTGTTTTGGATATTTTTCTGGGAGTTCTGAAATGCTGATGTGTATTTATCGTTGTTTCATAACCCTGTCCTGGTTTGTGATTCCCCCTTCAAAGTTCTTCCTGCAAAGTTCTTTTCCCAAACAATTTAGATCCCTTCTGTTTGACAAACAGGGTGTTGACTTTTCTTCTTCCTTGCTAC
This sequence comes from Falcunculus frontatus, assembly GCA_013398115.1. Classification (NCBI taxonomy): domain Eukaryota; kingdom Metazoa; phylum Chordata; class Aves; order Passeriformes; genus Falcunculus; species Falcunculus frontatus. The sequence goes on along the minus strand of VZRV01007879.1, from coordinate 319,746 downwards.
ACATTTTAATAGGACTAAAACAAGCAGAGATGCCCTTGGCTTACTTTTCTGCAGCGTTAGCAGGAGCGTGTATAATCTCAGGAATATTAAGTATTCCTTGCTTTTTTCTTTTTTATTGTGCAGAGCAAGAAAAAGAAATGGCTCCTGTACCATGAGACTTAGATGGGAAATTCAGGTGTACAGAGTTTCAAGTTCCAAGTGATTAATCCACACTCATTATCACTGGAAATAACCAAATCCTAAACCCAAAACCTTATGTTTCTGGAACTTGCTGGGTTTTTCGGTAAAATAAAAGAAAAAATCTGTTTTTTTCCATTTGGGTCTTGGTTTTGATTTAAACTCTTACCGTGTCTGTAAGGAAATAATCTACAGGTATTTAAGGTGAACTCATGTGAGTGGAGGGCCAAGAAAAAACCTGTTGGGGAGAATTTGTTGTTGTGTGGAATTTTTTTATCCTTTTTGGTATAGGATTTGGTGCTTGGTGATGTGATTTAGTGGTGCCCTTGGCAATGCTGGCTTAATGGTTGGACTGCATGATCTTAGAGGTCTTTTCCAACCTTAATAATTCTGTGATGTTTTAAACCAGAGCAGATTAAAGAACTGCAAATAAATAGAAGTTCTCTGGTCAAAATATGAGTGTGGTATTTTTAGTGGTGATTGTTTCCACAGTATTTTTCCAAAACAGGTGATTAAAAAATCAAGATGTTCCCAATACAGGGGTTTATTCTGCATCCAGCAGAACCAGCTGGAAATCTTGGAATGTGGCAATTGACTGAGCCTGAAACTTTTGTTCATCTTGGTTTAGTTGCCTTTTTTCAAGGGTGAGGGGAGACCAGAACTGTGCATGGTCATTGTATGATTTCAGTAGGAACAATGTGGTGGGATCTCCAAGGTGTCTGATTTGCAGCTCTCCTGCCTTTGTCCTTCTGCCACTCTTGTGGTTTTGGGGATCAGGAGCTGCTGGGATCTCTCAGGATGCACAAACAGCTCTGCTTTGCTGGGCAAATGCCAGGTGTTTTTAGCAAAATACGTTTTCCTATAGACAGGACAAGCTAAATTCAAACACAAGACAAAAAGACTGGGCAACAACAATATAAATCTGCTTAAAAAATACAGCTGGAATTTGTTAGGAAGCCTGAGTTGGATGGGAATTTGCTGGAGTAGTGGAAAAGGCTTGTGGCATCCTCTGACATGAGTGATGTAGTCTTAGCTTTGGAGGGAGATCTTCAGCTTTTGTGACCAACTGCTGACACTGCAGATGGATCCTTTGGCAAATCCAGAATTCTGAAACTGAATTTTGTTTGATTAAAACGACAGATTTTTCTCGTGTGTGCTCTGGACCAATTTGGTTCTGCTGCTCCCTTGTCTGTATCCATCCAGGATTCTCCTGCAATCCCTACTGCAGGTTAGAGAGGATGGATGTTTTCATTACCTCCTGGGACAGGCAATCCTGTGCAGCTCCAAACCCAAACAAAATGTCAGTTCCTGAGGATGATATTCCTTGTGTCCAGTGTAGCCATGCTGAAGAACATTCTTCCAGCAGAAACAAGCAGTTCTTCACAAAGAAAATGTGTTTATCTGCAAGAGCTCTTAACAGAGGGTGACTTTCTGCCAGTCTTGCACGTGATTTTCCATGTAGAATCATGGAATGGTTTGGATTGGAAGGTTCTTGAAGATGGTCTAGGTCCTGTCATGGGCAGGGAGCCTTTCACTAAAATTTATATTTTCTGGGCCTTGAGCAACCTCTTCTAGAGTTCTTACTTTTCAGATCCTTTGTAAAGAGTTTTGGCTAAAATACGATTTTAAAAAGAGCTCTTTTTTGTGGAAACCTGATATAAGACACAACTAAAAGTGTTTGGGAGTAAAATATTAATGTAATAACATGAGAAAGGATTCCTGTTTCTGTAGCTACTGTAAAGCATGGAATTTGAAATGCTGCATTAGTTTTATACTTTGGAAGAAGCTGCTTTGAGGGGAGATTTGTGGGGGCTGCAGCTTCTTGAGCAGTTCCAATCTCTGTTCTCTGTGACAGGGACAGGTCCTGAGGGACCTTATTTCAGTTATGTGCAGGTACTTCAAAGGTCCATGGAGCTGTGTCAGGGGAGGTTGAGGTTGGCTATCAGGAAAAGGTTCTTGCTGCTCTTTCTGGGATTTTTATCCTCTCAAAGGGAGAAGGAGACGATGGCATTGATTCTTGCATAGAAATTTGGAGTGACATCAAGAAGCTTTGAGCTATGTCCAGTTTCGCAAAGTTTTCAGCAGTTTTGTTGCGATCTTAATTGAGCGAAAAAATAAAATTTTAAAAATCCTAGTAGTTAATGTTAGTCAGAGGTTCAAGTTAATGAGGAGGGGAAATAAGAGCTCTTGATCCCTTCATGCTTTACTGGTGTATGTTTGAAAACAGTGGGAAGACCTGCATAGATTTGTGATGGATTCCTGTGTGTCCCTGTGACATCCCTTAGTTTTGGCAGGTAAGTTATGGCAACTACAGCACTGCACGAGTTGCACTGATTCTTGAGACCAAAGTTCAGATTTTTTTCCTTCTAGCTCTGTATAAATAATAAACCAGGAGATATTTCATATGCTACGTTGTGCCTGTATTAACGACTCTGGCAGTGTGATAACCAATAGAGAACTTGCCCTGAAAAGGGACTAAAAAACCTCTGAAGCCTTTAAAAACTGGCAGAGTCATAAACCACAGTACTGATGGATTTATTTTCTTGCAGTGCATCGATCTCTACCGAGCACCAGCCACGCTGGATAAACTCCACCAGCCTTCACTCCAAATAACTTTTACCATCTTGATATCCTCAGGACTTTATCCACCAGTGATGATGTGGAGGACAGGGAGAACGAGAAGGGGCGGCTGGAGGAGGCCTATGAGAAGTGTGACCGGGACCTGGACGAGCTGATTGTGCAGCACTACACCGAGCTGACCACGGCCATCCGCACCTACCAGAGCATCACCGAGCGCATCACCAACTCCCGCAACAAGATCAAGCAGGTGAGGCTCATCCCTGGATGTTTGTGTTGGTATCAGCCCCACAGGCTCTGTTCCAGCTGCAAATCTCCTTTTGTCCTGTCTGCTGGTGTTTTATCAGTGCTTTTGTCAGTGATGGAAGGTCCAAGCTTCCGTTTTAAGCTTTTGTTTCTCCCTCGCTTTTTCCAGCTTCTTGTTGTTGTTCTGAACTGAGTTAAAATTGAGTTGAGGAAGTGCTGTTACCACTAAATTCCCACTGAACTGCCACCTGGATTACTGTGTCCAGCCCTACTGGAACAGGTCCATAGGAGGCCCCAGAGCTGCTCCCAGGGCTGGAGCCTCTCTGCTCTGGAGCCAGGCTGGGAGAGCTGGGAATGTTCACCTGGAGAAGAGAAGGCTCCAGGGAGAGCTCAGAGCCCCTTGCAGGGCCTCAAGGGGCTCCAGGAGAGCTGCAGAGGGACTGGGGACAAGGGATGGAGGGACAGGACCCAGGGAATGGCTTCCCACTGCCAGAGGGCAGGGATGGATGGGATCTTGGGAAGGAATTCCTGGCTGGGAGGGTGGGGAGGGGCTGGGCTGGAATTGCCAGAGAAGCTGTGGCTGCCCCTGGATCCCTGGCAGTGTCCAAGGCCAGGCTGGAGGGGACACTGGGGCTTGGAGCAGCCTGGGACAGTGGGAGGTGTCCCTGCCATGGCAGGCGGTTGGAAGAAGATGATTTTAAATTCCCTTCAACCTCTAGATTGAAGGGAGATGCAAGATTAGAATCTTGCATGATTCTAATTCTCAGCAGGGCCTGAATACCAGTGACTCTGTGTCATTACAGGACCCTCCAATCCCACTGCCATTGTCCCAAGCTGTGTCTTACTGGCAACATTTTCTGTAGGATCTTGCTGAGAACAGAAGTAGTTAAAAGTCAAACTGAGAGGTGGATGTGAAGCACAAAGCTTTGCAGTGCCCCTGTTCATTTATTGTCTGGGCATGTTGCTATCAGGTTTTTGAAGTCTCCAGGGCTGCTGAGCTCACACCTTTCCATCTCATCTTTTCATGTTTTGCTATCTTGGCCTCCAGCCACTTCCTGAATAGTCTGGGTGATTCATCAGCTTGCTTTTTGCTCACAGAATATGAATTCTGGTGCTATTTCCAAGCTCAGCTGTGTTGTGTGAACGTCCATGAACTCTGTGCCCCCGAATCTTTCTGCATTTTGAGTGCTCACACTTGGGTACGGTGCCAGTAAATAACTCTGGCACTCGTGGCTGGGGGTTTGTTTGAGCTGCTCTGTCCCTGCAGCAACAGATGAGTTCTTTGGGCTCCTATCTTGTGCTTCCTGTGCAGTTTGCTGTACCCAAACTTTGCAAACCAGGCACCAAATTTTTCTTATTTTGTTTTTTTTTCCCTGGCTCTGTGGAGGTCTCATCTTAAAACCTTTCCCAGCAGTGCTTTAGGAGCAGTAGATTTTTACCCTCATGGGGTTACATACTGACCCTCCTGGCTTTGAAAATTCATTTAACATTTTCAAAGAAAATGAGAGCGTTCTGATGCTTTCCAAGGGTAAGAGTTCATTCTAGGATTTATGGACAAAGCTCAGCACTCTGAAAGCAGAGATCAATTCCACTAAATTTGAAATCAACTGTAGGCAGTGGCCTGGTTTCACCCAGTGTGCAAAGCTTTGCAGAGGTCACAGCAGCCAGAGAGTGGTGTGACCTTTGGGTCCCACCTAGAGGAATGACTGTGAGGGTGAGGGACCTTTTGGTATTTAAGTTTGCTTATTAGTTTTGGTCAATATGTATTGAAGTGGGTTTGACCTGATCTCACAGGAGGCCCCAGATCTGGTTTGTCATCAATCTGTGTTAACCCTCCAAAGTTTGCTCTTCCTGTCCCCTCTGTGCAAGGTGGGTGATCACATGGGAGTTCCTTGCATTAGGAATTGTACAAGTGATAGAAATTCCAGATCCCTCTGTGGATCTGCCTTTCACAGTCAATTCTTGTGTGAATTCCTGGTGGGAAGGGTTTCGTTTTGAGTTCAGCTACAGAGGTGTTGCCTCTGTAAAACTGAATTATGGAGTAGAACCAATTTGGGCTACCAAGGGGAGGGTTTCTTTAAAGATCTGCTGTTCACTCCTTCCCCTGCTCCCAGATGTGGATAGAGTTGATGATCTTTCTTGCAAGGACAGGAGTAGGAAGGTCTGGTGAGATTCCTTCTGGCCCCATGATTGTTTTGCTGACCTAATTTGGCTCTCTGTAGCTGCAGTCCAGTGATGGTGCTGTGCCAGGTCAGTGAAACAATTCCAATTAATGTATTGAACAGGGATTAGATGTGAAATGAACTCAGTGTGTGTTTTAGTTTGCCTCTGCTTTTTATGACACTCTTATATGAGGGTTTTTTTGTTGGCTGAGGATTTTTCTATGCTCCTCTTTTCAGAAGGACATTTTGGAGTGCAGTATTGAAGTCTCCAGCTCTCCTGCCTCTGGACAGAGGCTGTTTTGTGGAGCTGTTGTTATTTATCAGTGTCCAGTTTTGGTCCATTGATGCGTTTTTCACATATATTTTTTTTAAACTGCCTTCAGGTGGACAAGGTAGGAGAAAGTGCAGCTGAAGTGGGATTTGTGGTGTGCTTTAAAGGCTCATTATTTAAAAATAAATTGAAGGGCTCCTTCTGAGTGTCTCTCTTCATGTGTAATTCAGTGAGAGTTCAGCCTGAGAAAAGGTTGGGCCCCAAGTATTCATAACTTATCACAAAACAAGAGCGGTGTGAAAGCAATGTGTGAAGCTGTGCTGCTAATTGCTTCCACATTTTAATATGGATTGTTGATTTGCATTATGCAGGAAAAGCTAGGTTACACTGACCTTACCAGGGAGAACCTGAAAGCAGAGAATGCTGTGAGTAGAGAGAAGGGAGGAAAAAAAAAACCTCTTGATGTTGCCTGAAGGGGGAAAAATTGGAGATTTTGCCACGTGGAGCGTGGCATAAGGCTCAGAACCAAACTGAATGGCAGCACTGAAGTGTTTGTAATGGCCTTGATAAATGATGGAAATGCTGATTTGAACTCATAAATGTTCTGATTAAATCTTCTCTTCCAAAAAAATAGGTGTTGCTCAAGTTATTGGGAAAATGGTTTTTACTCTTAGCTAGTCTTGTTTCAAGGAAAGGACACCAAACTTGAAGAAAGGAGGAGATGTGCCAAGAGATTTAATAGGCAGATGGAAAATGTTTGCAGCAGGAAAATTAGTGGTGGCTTATTTGCTTCCACTGAAAATTGGATTCTTGCTGTTTGCCAAAACACTGAATTGGTTTTTGGGAAACGGGCACATCAGGCCCTGGTTGTGGTTAAGAGGATCTGGTGTTTAATTACATTGTGGTACTGTAGTTAAATTTTCACTGGTGGTATAAAACCTGTATTAAAGAACATTTCACAATGAAAGGAGTTCAGTTTCTAGAGTCTGTACAGTTCCCCTCAGCCAAAGCACTATGAAGGAAATCAGATTTGCTTTTAGCCTTGTGGTATTTTTGGAATTCCTAATAAAGCAAACGTGGGGAAGGGCTCAGTGCCAGGCACAGATGTAATTAACCCTTGCTGTGCTGCTGCAGGTGAAGGAGAACCTGCTGTCCTGCAAGATGCTGCTGCACTGCAAGAGGGACGAGCTGCGCAAGCTGTGGATCGAGGGCATCGAGCACAAGCACGTCCTGAACCTGCTGGATGAGATTGAGAACATCAAACAGGTCCCTCAGAAACTGGAGCAGTGCATGGCCAGCAAACGCTACCTCAACGCCACCGACATGCTGGTACATCCTCCTTTCCCCCCTTCCTTCCTTCCTTCCTTCCTTCCCCTCTTTCCCCCCTTCCTTGCTTCCTTC
>VZRV01007879.1:206956-312835 GCA_013398115.1 Falcunculus frontatus | reverse complement strand
CATTTTCCCCTCTTTCCCCCATTTTCCCCTCTTTCCCCCTTTGATCTGCATGTAGGATCTCCTTCTTTTACACTTTCATGCTTTATTTTAAAGTTAATTTTTCAGATACCTGCCTGGATCATCTTCTTTCTTAAAATCTTACCAATTATTTCAAACCCATTTTTATTACAGAAGGCACTGTCCTGTGCCCCTCCTATTCCATCCCCAGAATGCAGTCACAGCTTTGGTCATTATTCAGAGGGGAAACTCTTGCACAATTCAGGTGGCTTTGCCTCCTTGTGTGGATGAGAGGACAAAGCCTTAAGGTTTAGGTTGGACATTAGGAGGAATTTCTTCAGAGAAGGGATGATTAAACCTTGGAAAGCACTGCCCAGGGAGGTTTGGAGTCCCCACCCCTGGGGGTGTTCAAGGAGTGACTGATTGTGACCCTCCGTGCTGGCCATAGGTTGGACTTGATGATCTCGGAGGTCTTTTCCAACCTCATTGGTTTTGTGACTCTGTGATTCTTTTACCAGGGCTCTTGATCCTTTCTGCTTACTTCCAGCTCTTTTTTAATCTCTTTTTCTCCCTTCCTTCAAGTGTTTTTTTCTCTTCAGTTCCAGCTCTTTTATAAGCTTGCCTTTCAGTCCCAGCCTTGTCCTGGAGTTAGAAGTTTCCTGGACTTCTCTAATAACAATCTTTCTTTTTCTAAACTTAACAAGCACATTTCCTCACCAGGCTCCAGTCCTTCCTTTCTTGGAACTGTCCTCTAGTAATTAAAAATGAGGAAGTGCTTTTTCCCTTCTCAGCCCTGACATGTGAAGTGCTCAGTCCAGTTCTGGGCTCTCCAGTACAGGAGAGAGGGAGTTCCTGGATCCAGGCCAGTGAGGGATTTCAGGGATGGTTGAGGAGCATCTCACACATGAAGAGAGGCTGAGAGAATCCTCAGGGAGATGTTACTGATGGTTATTATTGTCTGATGGGAGGGTGCAAAGAAAACAGAGCCAGAATCTCCTCAGTGGTGCCCAGGGAGGAGAAGAGGAATGGGAACACTCTGAAATACAGGGAATAGTTTGACCCTAAGACAGCCCTTTTTTACTGTAGGAATGGTTCAACACTTGAACAAATTCAAGCTCTACAGACCCAGAGAGGTTTTGGAGTCTCCCTCTGTGGAAAATTTTCAAATCCAGACTGGATGTGGCTCTAGGTGCCTGTGCTTGGGCAGGGAGGAGGATTTGATATTCTCCAGAGGTCCTTTCCATCCTGATCCACTCTGTGATTCAAGAGTGGAAGCAAAAGTAGTACCTCTGTTTCTTCCTCCTCTTTGTCAGACAGTGCCTTTAAGGCCATCTTATCACTGCCTTATTTTGGTGGTTTTTTCCACGTCACTGTCCTTTGTTGTCTCTCTCAGCTGTGCCTCTTCACTTCTTTTTCATGAGTCATTACCCAACAGCAGAAAGAGCCGGAAATTTTCATGCTGTCTCCTTGAACTTTCATTTCCTCCTTTTTTTGCTTTATCTTATTTTACCTTAAATATGACTTTGTAAAACTTACCTTGTTCCCTCTGGTACATTTCCCTCAGCTGGATGCCAATCTCCTCATCCCATCCTCCCATGGCCTGTGGAACCCCACCTGGTTTTTGTTGCTGCTGTCACATCCTCGTGTCTGCTTTCACTCTGCCATCACCTTCCTTTTGTTTCCCTGTTCCTCCTCTTCTCCTGTGCCACCCCTGCTGCAGTCACAGGATCATGGAATGGTTTGGGTGGGAAGGGACCTTAAATCTCATCCAGTTCCATCTCCTGCCATGGGCAGGGACACCTTCCACTATCCCACTCCAACCTGGCTTTGAACAGCTCCAGAAATGGGAAAATCAGCGTGGGGTGTTTGCCTGGTATTTTCAATTGTCAGATGTAAAAAATAAGGTGTAAATTAAGGGTGTTCAGTGTAGGTATTAAAACATGATACTCATAGTTGCCATCACTATCAATTGAAATTTTGGTGCTTTTTTCACCAGTTTGCTTGGTTTGGCTTTTTTGTGGGTTCTGTTCTGAATTAAAAAAAATAATCTTTTCAAAATTCCAATCAAGTAATGTATTTCTTATTGGAAATCTATGATAAGAGCTGTAAGAAGAAAAATAACATTGCTTAGGATTTCTCATACATTATGCTTTAGAAATGGTTTTCAGCCTGTGTATTTGATACCTTACTGGTTTGCAGTTATTTTGTGTACATTTATTTTAAATATAAACACTTATGTTTATATAAATATGTGTGCTTGGGTAAAGTTGCCTGTGGCTATGAGGGAGAGACAGCATTAGATCTCTCTGATTTATAGATTTCTGCAGCATTTCTGTTGCTGCTCTGGTTGTTTTTTGTTTTCAGAATAGAAAATCTTTTCTAATAAATCAAATAATAATGATACAGAAAGCAGCTGTTAGCTCATGGGCTTTTTTAAATATATATCAAGGAATGCAGAGGAACCTCAAGTGGAAATTGAACACTCAATTTCAGCCGCTCATTGACACTTGCAATTCTCATTTGAAGACAAATGTGCCTGTATAAAGAAACAGTAATTCACCTGCATTTGGAGCTTTTTCCTGGCCAAAACTCACTGCAGGCTCATTGGCTTTTGCCATCTTGTGTTAACACAGCCCTACAAGGCTGTGATGCTGTAATCACTCACTGGCTGCTGGATAATTCCCTTCTCCTTTGATATGATAGGAATATTATGTAAAATCATTACTGATCTGTCAGGGAGGCAGAGTGTCCATAGATCTGCCTGTCCTTTGGTTTCATTCCTCAAGGTAAACAGCTGCTCGTGGCTTAGAAAAAGCCCAGAGTGATCTGACAAGGAGTTTGTAGCCCTCACCCTGCAATTGCAGCCCTGATTAATGTTGTTCCTGTAGCCTTGTGATCCGTACAGTTGGAATTAGACCTCTGCAGCCCTGTGCTGGCTGGATGCAATCATTCCAAAGGCATCATTCCAGCCTGCTGCATCCCATTCCTGCAGCCTGCTCTTTGTATTCCACTCACATTAATTGAAGTAATTTTGCCACTGAAGCGTGTTTCAAACCTCTGCATTTAAATTGAAATTTTAATTCCCTTATTGTTTGGAAAAGACGGCTGAGGATGGCTTGTTACAGGTTTCATTATCACTCAAAACTCTCCAGCTGCTGGTTCTAATGTGCAGTGACTGAGTAATGCAGGCAAGGATTGTTAATAAAAGACTGGCAGCTTTTCCCAGTCGGATAAACACAATGCAGAGGTACTTTGTGACAGCTTACATTTGTATGAAGTTAAAAATTTTTTAAGTGACAGCTTTTTTTCTTTCTGATTCTGTACCCAGCCAGAGCAGCACACAAATATCAGGTGTTCCCGTTGTGTGTTCCTCCAGCATCTTGATAATTCCAGGAGCAGAGGCAGTAGGATCAGGTTTGCTGTGCTATAATTGCACATTACAGGTTGTCTAAAAGAACCCATTTCCAGCATCCTTTGAGTTGTGAAGCTTTGGAGAATTTGGGAATGTCTGGAACAGATAAAATGCCTGTTGGAGCTGGAATGCATTTTAGTTATTTTCCATTTCTTTATGTGCCTTTTTTATAGAGTGAGTTTGTACGTTTGCCTGAAATGGAGCTGTTTTTTCACACACTGAATTACTGACAGCAATATTCACTTTTATGTGGCACTTGAGTGCACGTGCAGCCATTTGTGGGTGGCTTTTGTTTAATGTAAAACAAGAAAAGGGTTCTGGGGGGGGATCTTCTGCCTCTCCACAGTTCCCTGACAGGAGGGGGCAGCCGGGGGAGGTCGGGCTCTGCTCCCAGGGAACAGGGACAGGAGGAGGAAATGGCCTCAGGCTGGGCCAGGGGAGGTTTAGGTTGGATATTGGGGAAAATTTCTTCAGTAAGAGGGTGGTGGTGGTGGAGTCCCCATCCCTGGAGAGACTTAAAATCCATGTGGATGTGGCACTTTGGGACATGGGCCAATGGTGGCCTTGGCATTGCTGGGGAATGGTTGCACTTGATGATCTCAGAGATCTTTTCCAACCTAAACAATTCCATAATGAGGGGAAATTTTGACCCAGGAGGAGCTTCCTAAGAGCAGTCTGCAGAGAGGGGAGCAGAGCAAGTGCCAGGGGCAGATTGATGGCACTTCCCTGGAAGCCTGAGCATCTTGGCTGCTGGAATGAGGAATCCAAGTTCTTCCAGAAGAGATGTTTTGGGAGTGCTCCACAGCACCAGAAGCCAGAGCAGAGATCAGCAGCAGGACAGGCAGCAGTGGCCAGGACAGGAGATTCACTCTTGGAGGAAGCAGCTCCATGTTGAGTCTCCCCAGCACTGGGCTGTGCATTGATTATGCTCTGCATAGCAATTAATAAATTAATTAGCTCAAGATCGTGGAGGGCTGTGCTGTTGCTTTAATTCTTCTGCTTCTCCTGTTGAGCCATGAGGTCCCCATAGAGAGAACTTAAAATTTGTCATTTGTTTCTGTAATTTAAGAGATGAAATACTAAAAACAGTGAAAGGAAGAAATATTGTTGAATCAAGTAATTCAAAGTCATGTCATATCATTAAATAAAAACTCTTTAGGCTGCTGTGGTTTTGTGTCTGGATCTGCTCTTGTGTCAGGTACTAAACACTGGAACTGCAGAGTATCCATGGGATAAGAGGGGGGATCATTGCTATTTCCAGCTGATTTTTTTTGATAGGAAGACAAGAAGGAAGAATGAAGGTGGAAAGAAGGAAGGATGGAGCCTTTTGATTATTCTTCACTTAACTTCCCCCATCCTTGTGTTATGGAGTGAGGAATTTGTGTTTTCCTCACGAGCACATCCTCCTCCCATGTCTTTTTCCCAGGAATTACAAAGCTGAAGTGACAGTGATTTGTTTCTCCACAAGTAGGGAATGCTCCAACACGTATTTTTCTTTCTCTTCCAGTGTTAAAGACTTAAACTTCAGCTTTCTAATGTCAGGAAAATAATAATATATATCTCCTGCTCTGCTTTCTGATGTGAATAATAGCAGCAGGATTTTTTTTGGAGCTGCAGCAGGATTTTTTGGAGCTGATTGTTACTGCACATTTGGCATTTTACCAAAAAAAGTGGTTTTGCTTTTTTAAGTGCAGGACTTTACAACACAACTGAGTGACTTTGTGGGTGACAACAGGGGCAGAAGTGGAAGGGGTGTTAATAAGTGGGAATGTTGTGCAGAAATTGTGGAACCATGGAATGGTTTGGGTTGAAGGGACTTTAATGCCCATCCAGTGCCACCTGTGCCATGGCAGGGACACCTTCCACTATCCCAGGCTGCTTCAAGCACCTTCCAGCCTGGTCTTGGACACTTCCAGGGATCCAGGAGCAGCCACAGCTCCTCTAGAAAACAAATCAAGGTGCCACAGGAAAAGGAGATAGAGGAGAAACTCCGCATGGGTAGGGATATCCTGGAGAACAGTGAGGACAAGGAACCCCCCCTTGCTGTGGGAAGAGGGAGTCAAAGAAGGGGTTTAAAATATTGGGATGTTTCCTCAGGAGCTGAGGGAGGTTTTTGCTCTGTGTGCAAAATATTTACCCTCTTCTTACTCATCCCATAATGAACATCTCACCCCAGAGAAGCTGTGGCTGCCTCTGGATCCCTGGGAGTGTCCAAGGTTGGACAGGGCTTGGAGCAGCCTGGGATAGTGGAAGTTGTCCCTGGCCATGGCAGGGGTGGCACTGGATGGGCTTTAATGTCCCTTCAACCCAAACCATTCTGGGATTCTTTGTCCTCCTTGACAACCTCCAGTGCTCCTCACTTCTCTGTGCACTCCATAATAATCCTCTGGAAAAGCATTTGGAGTGACACCTCCCTGGAAAACATTGGCTCTTTGTAGCCCTGGGCATGGCTGAGAGGTTTCATTTTTATCTCCTGACTGTAGCTGCCACGTGGGGCTTTCCTCAGGCTGGCACAAGGAGAGTATTTCAATTAAAAGTGCCTTGTAGTGGGCAGAGTTCTTACACCTTAAGTAGGCCGGAATAATGAAATATAGAAAAATAACAATGCAGTTCTCAGTCTGCATTTTATTTACTGCTTGCCTTTCAGCTGGAACAAAAAAATCAATAAAAACACTTTCATTTTGTTTCTGCATTCCTTAGTGCAGTGCTGGGATTCAGGTGCTGCCCTGGAAGGGTTTTATATTTTGGAACTGAGAAAGTGGAAATGAGAGACCTTGGTTTGTTTGGGGTTCTGTAGAAATGCTTTTACAGGTAAAGGTAAATTTTGGCTCTGCTTGAAATTCTCTTTGGAGAAGTGCCATCTCCAGGGTTGTGTCTCATTTCCTGTGAGGTTTCCATTAATTGGTAATAATTGGCAAAGCTGCTGATGTGTTAAAGTGAGGGACAGCTGAGAAAGAGGCACGTTGGTTTTTGTTAATTTTATTAATTCCATGTATACCTGGAATGTGTTTTGGTGACTCACAGAAACAGGGAAATCATGGCCTTTGTGTGAAAAACAACCTTTTTACCTTTTCTGCTGAAAGGTCTGGGGGCCACAGGAGGAGGATCTGAAGGCATTTGGTTTGTCCAGGTTAAGTTTGGTAGAACCCTGGTGAGTTCCTCATGCACGAAGGATTGGTGGTGTCTTCTTACAACACTTCCCACCTGTTTCCTGTCTATTTGTTCTCTAAATTCTGTTTTGATTCTCTTTTATAAACTTCAGGCTAGTTTTAAACACTTTAAAAGGTGGAGTTTCTGTCCCTTGGAAATATCTTATTTTTTTTCCACCCCGGGCACAGTTATCAATTCTTGCTCTGATTCTTTTCCTGCTGTAATTTGCATTATCAGGGCAGTCTCTTGCATGAAGTTTTAGTACCTAAAGCTCCCTCATTTGCATTGCCACGTGCTTGACCCCAGCTCCTCCTCAGTGCCTCTCCAGAGCATCATCAGGGGGCTCTTGGCTCTGCTCATAACAACCCTTCATTTCAGCTGAGGAAAGTTTATAAAATAAGAAATCAGCCTGTAATGAAGGTGCAGCAGAGTTGGAATACAGAGGATGCTTTTCCAGCAATCGTTGGTCTTTCCAGGAATTCTTTTTTAAAGTCTGGGGTGTAAGACAGAATTTTATCCTCAGTAAAACATTGCAACAACACCGTGAAAAATTGTCAAAGGGTTATGGGATACCATAAAATAATCCAGATAAATCAGATTGAATTATTTTGAAAATGCAGCTTTAAAGCTGGTGGAAAGGTGTAATAAATTTCGCTTTTGCTGAAGCATTTGAAACATTTGGGATGAAAATGGAAATGAGAAGTGGAAGGAAAAAGTCTTGGGTAATTCTGTGATGCCAATAGATAATTCTGCCATTTCAGGGAAGTCATTTGTCCATACTGGTGGAGAAATTGCAGAATTTGTGTTCAGGTCCAAGTGAGCAGTTGGAGAAACCTCTTGTTTTTAGCCCCTCTCTTCCTTGAGCACCACTTTTGGTTCCAGCACTTTGTTGCTAGAAAGACATTGATGAATTACAGCGAGTGGAGGAGGAAGGAGAATGATTGATGGGTGACTGAGGCAAATGCAAAAGAATTAAATTTCTGTAGCTGGAGGAAAGGACAGCAAGTGAGGAACATAATTTTATAAATATTTAAAAGTTTGCAGAGGGAAAACAGTGTTTGGTCATTGCCATTGGAACACTTGAGAAAAAGAAAAGCTGTTTGTCCTTTGTGTTGAGGTGTTTTAGACCAGGTTTGCCCAAAATAACCCTTTTACTTTTGTTTGTACATTTTTTTCTCTCTCCTTTCCCCATCAGATCAGTTTGCCTGTCCCAGGATGAGCTGTTTTCCTGCAGACTGAGCACTTTTTTGTGTGTGTGTAGCTCAGAATCTTTCAAACTGATCTTCCAAACCTCTCCCCCTCTCAGCTTCAATCATCTGTGTCAGTCCCCCCCTTTTTGTGCATCATTTGGTCACAAATCCTTTCATGCCATGAAGGGGAGTGAGCTCAGCTCTTCCCAAAATATTGCAAAGGAACCATCATCATCTTTTAAAGCTCTTTGTTTGCTTTCTGCTTGTTGATTTTTAAATGATTTTTCGAGGTGAACAAAATTGGGAGTAATTTCTTCCCTCACCTGAACATCCATGGTGTTTATCAACCCCCAGTGCTGCCCATCAGCTCCTCATTAATCCTCATGTCCTGGGTACTTTTTCTCCTTTCCCTGTTTTTAGGGAGAAGGAGGCAGTGGCAGTCAGAAATACCATCACTGATCTCTGGGCTTTTCCTGTTTTCCTGGATTTTTTTCCTGGATTTTTTTCCTGGATTTTTTTCCTGGATTTTTGTCCTGGATTTTTGTCCTGGATTTTTTCCTGGATTTTTTTCCTGGATTTTCCTGATTTTAGCTGGAGACTCCCTCCTTTAAGATCACGAAGGTGTTTTTTTTCTTAACTAATTCCCATTCACTGCTTTGTCTTGATGCCACCTCACACCGTGCTGTGGCAATTTGGTAGCAGACAATTCCCAACCTTTGCATTTCCTCTTTTACATGCAAGTTTTCCATGAATCCCATTATTTGGCTGGCCCATCCTCAAAGGCCATCACTTTTCAGCTTCATCTTCATTCACCTTGCATCCAAAATACTGCAACAAATCTACAGCTGAAACACAGCCTTGATAAAACTTGGAATTAAAGATGGAATATGTCAAGCTTGGGATTAAAAGATAGAAATTCAGCATAAAGCAGGTTTAATCAGTTACTCATTAAGTGTTGCCAGCAGTGGAGGCTCCAAGTGCTTCACAGGCTTCTGATTTTTGGGTGTTGTCCTGATCATTGGACTCAATGATTTTTGTGGGTCTTTTCCAACTCAGGACGTTCTGTGATTCCCTCCATTGTGAATTGAAAATGTGGAAATTTTACAAGCAAAACATGAAAAAAATAACTTCAGGAATTCCTTGCTTATTTTATTGCTAATTACCCCAAACTTAGAGGTGATTTGGGTTTTGAGGTGGGAAAAACGGAGAACACAAACAAATCCTGCTGAAGTCAACGTTTTCTCGCTGCTCTCCAGGTACAATTCAAGTCCAACAGCTTTATTCCTCCTTTTTCTCAAGCTGCTTTTCCTTTTGCTGAATCTGTCACAGCTCCTGTGCTGAGGCAGTGGGTGGCACAGAAATTGGGTGGCACAGAAATTGGGTGGCACAAAAATTCAATGTCACCTGTGAGTGTTTCTTGCTGCCTCTCACTGCACTTGGGTTCTCAGATTTGGCTTGGAAGGGACCTGAAAAAGATCTCCCAGTTCCCATGGGCAGGATGATCCAGGCTGCTCCAAACCCCATCCAGCCTGGCCTTGGACACTTCCAGGGATCCAGGGGCTCCTCTAAGAATTCTATTCCAAGGCCTTCCCACCCTCCCAGGGAAGAGAGGGATCAGCATTTGTGGTTGTTCTGTGTCAGAGTCCAGAGTGCAGGGAATATTTCTCTGCCTGTTTTGAAGGGTTCTGCCCCCCATGGACAGCCCTGTATTTGACCTTCGTCCATGGAGAAAATTGCCTACCCTCTGGGAAGAATGAGAATGTACACCAGTGTGAACAGGCTGATAGAATATTGTGTAAGACTGTCACAGGGTGACAAATTTAGAGGTGTTGGGTTTGTTAAAACAGTAAATAGATAAGTAACAAAAATGCCAATATGGAGGATTGTTGTTGTTATCCAGACCTTTTTCTCTTCTTCTACCATTCCATATTCTGCAGCAAAGATGGATTCAGAGGATTGGATGTAAAATTCCACAGTTCCTCTTCATGTGGCAAAGTTATTTAATGAGCATTGGTAGAAAAGTAAAAATATCTTTGGTTTTAGGTGTTCATTGGATAATTTACCTTTGAAAGACGGTGTAATCTTGATAATTCAGCTTTTCCCTCTGGCTTCTCCCTCTCATACTCTCTCTGTAATGTTCAGGGTCATGTCTGTGACTCTGTTTCTCTGATAAGACCTAATAAATAACTATCTGAGAGCAAGAAGCGTGGAAAGTCCCGTTCATCTCCTGGATTCCAGGCAAGGACTTGTCACAGTAAAGTGACAGTTCTGTCTTTCTGCCCACTGCCAACTCCCAGAAGCTGCGTGTGAGGACTTTTCCTGTTCCACAGCAGTTTCCAGGCTCAGGCTTTATCCCATCCGGTGCAAATGGAATTCAGTGACCTGCTTTAGATCTGCCTACGCTTACTTAAGCTGGTTTTCAGTCATTTTCCTTTCCTGTACCTTGTGAAAGTGAGTCCCTTGTAAAAGCAGCAGATCAATTCTCCTTTTAAATGTCAGCATTGTTGTATTCACCAGCGAGGCAGCTGAAACCTTCTGGGTTGTTGCTTATTTATTTTACTCTTTTATTCCGAGGGCTCAGCTTTTCCCTTTTGTCAGCTTGTGTTTGTGTACGACTTTTTTTTTTTAATCTCGAATTATGACCCACCACGTTGTTTTCTTTTAACCTTTCTCCGTTGTTTGTTCATGTTTTCATATCTGTTGGCTAAATTCAGAACACACTGGTTTCCTAGCCAAAAAGGATTTGCTTTTCTAGTCTGAACAACCATCATTTAGGAAGGAATTCTTCCCTGTGAGGGTGGGGAGGCCCTGGCAGAGGGTGAGTGCCCAGAGATGTGAATTTCTCATCCTTGGAAATGTCCAAGGCCAGGCTGGATGGGGCTTGGAGCACCCTGGGATAGTGGAATTCAGTGTCCTGCCCATGGGAACTCTTTGATCTTTATTGTCCCTTCCAACCCAAACCATTCCATGGTTTTACAATTCTACCATTATTTTGGGTTTTTTCCCCTCCCTGGAAAAAAAAGCATCTAAATGAGAATTTTCACTTCCATCTCTGCTCACTTCCAGGCCTGTGGGGGTTCAACAGAACCTTTGAGGGAATAAAGAGATTTCACTGTAAGCAGATTGGAAAACTTTGGCTGAAGTCAGGAAAGAAAGAATTTTGACAAATACCTTGTTAGCACTTAGGTTCTCGTTTGTTGTAAAAAATGCTAAATGAAACCCTTCCAAATTGCCTGGTACACCAAGCAAGTGTTTAGCTGTGTTTTCTTTTGAAGGCAATTAAGCCCTGCTATAAACTGCCTGTGACCTTTAAACAAGCTGCCTAATGGTGCTGGTGCCACAGTTATTTGCTATAAACTTGCAATTTTTAGCTTATACAAAGCACAGCTCTTTTTTCAGGCTTATTTCATCTCTGTTTCCTAAAGGGTCTTTACTTATTGTAGGTACTGATAAGTAGAGAGAGAGATAAGAAGATTTGAACGTCAGGAATTACTATCAGATCATCTAAGCCAAATTCTCTGGTAATCCAGGCCAATATTTTAATTAATGTTTGACTAAATTACAGTTATTGTGTGTTCACGAGCAGCTTTCAATGGGAGAGAGCTGAATTAAAGAATTGAAGGAGGTGCTGGTGGGGACTGCCCATTCTTTTGGTACAATTTGCTCGTTGTAAAGCAGATTTTCCAGAAGAATAACAACTTATTTGGTGTTGATTCCCTTCCCAGCTGTTTTCTGTCCCTGTGGCTCCTCCCTGCCCCTGCTAAAAGAATAATGTGAGGGAGCTCTTTGACCTGTGATTGCCTTTGAGTCCAGCTACTCCAACACAATGCCATGATCCCCCTGCAGAAAAACAAACAAAAATCACTTTATTTCCATTTAACTGAGCCGTCTGTGTGGAAAAAAAGAGCCAGGAAGGACCATCAGCTGTTTTTTCTGAAGCACTTGTAGTTCTTCTGTACATCTCATTTCCAGGTTTTCTTGGGCTGCTTTTCCATTATCAATATTAACTGGAAGCTTGCAGGATAACTCTTCATTTTTTAGTCCTTCTGGATGCACCCAGCAGGTGATGGGAGTGTTAAAAACCAGGGAAAGCTGATTTGGCACCTCTTGCATAATCCAAGTTTTGGTGTGGTAGGAGCTGAGTGAGGCCATAAAGTCAAAAAAGTTTCTTCTGAAGTTCCATTACTGATCTGCGTTTAGTATTTAATATTTTATATTTAATTTTGTGCATTTTTTTATTGATGTCTTTGCTTCCTTTTGGTTGCTTATTCTGCTCTGGGGTGGCTTATCCAGCACACAAAGGTTTTAATCTCATATTTTTTATTCTGGAATAGAATCTTGGGTGCTGCTTTGTTGCCAGGACCTAAATCAACTTTCTCTAAGCAAAACTGCAGAAAGGAAAAATGTTTGGTTTGGTTTTTTAACATAATATTTATATTTGTTGCCATCTAAACCAACTGGAGACCTTCCTTTGATTTCCATGAACATGGATTGAACCTTTTTTTTTGGAAGTAGAATAAACGGTTGATTATTCAGGTTTTTTTTTCCTTAAAAGATGTTTTTTAGAGCCGTATTTTGGCCTTAATAATTATTTTCATGACCAATGAACTCTTTAGGAACTGACAAGACAAAGCCAGATGTGAAAGATCCGAGTGGAAAATTTCAGTTCTCGTTACTTGGGCTTCAGAGAAAACTCTTCCTGGATGTCTTGGAACTTTTTTAATGTCACTTTGCTCTTGATTTCACTTCTTCTCTGGCTGCTTTTTCATCTCTCAGCTTCTCAGTGTGACAAATGTTGCTCCTGCTCCTTGCTCCTTGCTGGGATTTTTGGCACAGCTCCCAGGCCAGTTGCAGCTCCCCTGAAGTGATTTTTGAGGGGGTTCAATTTTGGGGAATGGAGAAATTTGGGGGACAGCTCCACCTGCCAGAGGGAGAAGGGAAGAATTAACACTTCCATCCCTGCCAGAGTTTCCCACGTGGTATTTGCTGAGCATCTCCACTTGTGTGTGCTCTGCCACCTCCTCTGGGGACAAGAAAATTGGGTTTTGCCTTCATCTTCGGGGTGATTTTGTGACGTGTCATGGCCAAACTTCCCAAACTGTTCCCACATGGATACTGGGAAGGAAGAGGATGGACAGTGTTGTGTGGCAAGTGAGGAGATTTAAAAATTAATATAAAAAGCTTGGCTGTCCCATGGATATTCCAGCTTTTTCCTGGACTTGGAGACCAGCAAAGGAATACACTGGTGATGGATGTTCTTTCAGCAGAGTTAATATTTACTGGTACTGAGGGAGCAGCCCTTGGCTGGGCTCTCTGCTCACTGTATCTTTGCTTTTAATTTTTAATGTTTGGCTGACAGGTTTGTTCTGAACCCAGATGCTGAAGTGCAAGCAAATGTCTTACTTCACTGACAGCATCCTCAGTTAGTAGGGAATGGGTTTTTAAGTTTTATTTTAAACCTCTGCACGCCAAACGTGCTATTTCCAGTTTCTTACAACATCAGCACTGAGAGTTTGGGAGCTGCAGAGGGATGCCATTATTTATTTATTAGTAACTAGAAATCTCTGTTAAATAGAAACCCAGCTAAACTGGGAGGGATGCTCAGTGAGGGTGTCACTTTTAGGCACTGATTTGTCATTCCTGGTGGGTTTTGTCCGTGTTTGGGTTTCATCCACGTTTGTTTTTAGGACAGAAAAGGAAATTATAATCCTCATTTTAGCACCCGTGGGATTTCAGCTGGTCATTATTTCAGATATTCAGATGGTGCAGCCACAGGACATAACCCTTGTGCAGCCTAAAGGATGAGGCCTCCTAAGCTTTTTCGGTCATGACTTTAAGCAAAATAAATTTAAGCCATTTTCTCCCCATTTGTAGAATTAGGAATAATGGGGTGTTTTCTGTAATGGAAAGAATAAGAACCATCAAACATCATTGTCACTATCTTCTTCTAACACTTTCCTACTTCATAATCCTCTTATTTGGGGATAAACCATGCTTTGATTTTTATTAAAGAACTCTGCTTTCACTAACTTGTTTTATACAGATGCTCAAAGCATTTGAAGGCTGTGCCTTAAATCTGAATTATTTGGATGTTGGACCCTTCTATATAATTGGTTTGGGAATAGAAATAAAGAAATACTACTTCAAGATTTTCTGCTTTAGAAGGATTTTAAGGACAGAATCACCCTGGTCTTCAGCCACACCCCTAAAACAAGAGGAGAAGGGCAAGACTTGAATGAATTGATGGCGAGGGTTGAATAAATGGATGCCTAAAATTTGCCCCCTGTTTTCCCCGCAGGTTTCAGCAGTGGATTCCCTGGAGGGTCCCCTCCTGCAGGTGGAAGGGCTGAGTGACCTGAGGCTGGAGCTGCACAGCAAGAAAATGAACCTGCACCTGGTGCTCATCGACGAATTGCACCGGCACCTCTACATCAAATCCACCAACCGCGTGGGGCAGCGCGCCAAGGACCGAGCCAGGCTGGGGTGGGACAGCTCTCCCCATTCCCAGCCACAAACCTGGCACAGAGCCTGCAGCCTGCACCCCAACCTTGCATTTCTGACATGTAAATCCCTCGGGATTGTGGCTGTGGAGAGCAGCAAAACTCAGATTTGCTGATGCACCTTTGAGTCTGTTCGCGCTCTTCTCGCTGCTTCTCTTGGGGTTTTGCTGCTTCCCACAGCTCCTTTGTGCATTCTTTCCCATCCTTGATGTCACCCCTTTCCTACAAATGTCATGATCATGAGGCTCGGGTCAGGGAAATCTGTTCATTTTCTAGGAAATATCCAGGTTTTAAAAGCTTCCCAACCAGCCATAAGGTGATGAGATGGAGGTGACAGTATTGAAGGCTCTGAGCTGAGGTGTCTTGGTTTTGTTGTGTTTCCAAGGTGTTTTAAAGGTGTTGAAACTTCTTACGTGGTTGGTGCTTGTGGTCAGTAGAAATTCAATTAATTATAGGCTGTTTTTTCCTGATTTTGCTAATTCTGAGTTGTTGGAGGGAGGGAAGAAAGTGGCTGGAAAAGAGAGACACAGTGTTGGGAGAATTTTTGCAGAGTAGGAGAGGTGGGGAACAAAAGGGGAGCCAGCACTTGATAGAGATGCAGAGAGAAGATAAATGAGCATTTTATTGTGACGAGGAATAAAAATCTGCTTGCCAAAAATGCAAGATAGCTGCAATAAATGAATTTATGAAATAAAAGATTGATTGAAATTGAAATTTCTAGGAAGGAGGGTTGCTAGCAAGTCACCAATCTCTTCCTAACTCAACTTGTTAATTAAAAACAACCACAAAGCTTTGGTGTACCCAGACTGGGGGACTGCTAATTAACTGCACTTTTGTGTGGCTGCTACAGGGACCTTCCTTTCACTCTGGATTCTCTTTTCTCACATTCTCTGATGCACATTGTGGGTATTTGATAACAGGGACTCTTGCAGCAAGGGTGGCTCATTTCTTTGGGTGGTTCTTCTGCAGGACACCGAGCCTAACTCTTGCTTTTCCAATTTTCCATGAGCATTTTGACCTCTAAGCAAACTCCATTGTAGGAGCCTTCCTCATTTCTTTCTCCTAAAAAGGATTTTTGCCTGTGTCCCCCTGCCACATCCAGCAGCTGGGACAGTGTGACACGTTTTTGCCAATGAATACGACGTGAATTCATGATGAAAATGGCCAAGTGGAAAATGTTTGAATTTCTGAGTGAGGAGATTCCTTTGGGGAGGGATGCACAGAACAGGAATGTGAAGGGCAGGGAAAAGGGTTTCTAGTGGGAATAAAGAACTTTGGAGGATTAAGTTGACACAAGGCATGGAAATGGGAATATCTATTTCTTAGGCTTCAAATGTAAGGAATAAGTGGATTATTTGTTGTGAATAAAGATTGTAAATAATAATCAACTGTTTGCTTTAATTCTTTCCCCTCACACAGCTCCCTTGTGAAAGATGCCTCTCCTGTGCCTCTGATGGATGTCACTAATTTATCTACACCTCGGAAATTCCTTGAGACTTCCCAGTTCAGCACTCCTGGAAGCTCCAGCAGTGAGTATTTAAGCCACATATATTCATTTGTAGATCTCCATCTGGTTTTGCTGGAGTAGGAGGAGGCAAATCATCCCCTCGTGGCTCAGGGCAGACAAAAACTTGAGAAGTGATTTGTTCCATGTCACAAAATAAATGGGTGTTGTGTCCAGGGACAGAACTTGCTTTTTTTCTTCTGGAAAATCATCTTTTCCCTCTCCTAACCCCCACCAGCTTCAGTGAAATACACTCAGTTTTCTGTGCCTGTTCTCACCTTGATCGTGTTCTTGATATCTTGAGCAGCAGAGATGTGCAGTGGGTACATTCTGTGTGGAGGTTTCCTCAACAATATTTACTGCAGGTTTGTGGAGATATTACTGAAGTTTTTTTATTGTGTGGGAGCCAAAAGGTCAAATCTTTTCCTTGTGGGAGCTTTGTAACTTTGACTAAAGGGCTGTCTGTACACAGGAATAATCTGGGGCTGATCTTTTATTCGTGTTACTGCAACAAACACTGAGGAAAACTCCTTCTCTGGTGCTTTTGTCTGAGGCTTTGGAAGGGCTGCAGAGAGGGGAAATTCATCATTGTATTGTTTCAGAAGATTAATAAGTGGGGTTGTCCTTGATGAATAATACAGAAGTGACCTACAGCCTCTTCCCCCCTTTCAAACCTGGTTATTTCAGTTTTCCTCAAATGCAGAGAATCTTTCCTTCTCTTTTCAGCCTTATTAATTCTTTTGTCCCTTTGTTTGTAGATCTGTCCCAGTTGCCTCTGAGATTGTTCCATTTGATTACTCTTATCTTCTGCTCCTGTAGGGGTTTTGTTCTTCAGCTCTGCTCCTGCCAGGGCTGGCTGCTCTTGGAGCCTGGGGCTGTTTTTCTGTGTCCTGGAGGTTTGTGAGGAGTCACAAACTTTCAGAGTTGGAAAGCAGCAGCTTGGTCACTCAAAAGCTGGAAGAGAAGAGCCATAGAAAAATTCGGAGGGAAAAACCTAAGAATTTCTGTTCTGCTCTGTGATCAGTGGGAAGTTCACTTCAGTTTTCTTGCAAAATATCACAGGATTTTGAGGAACTGAGGAAATAAACCACAAAAACCTGAATCCCAGCCTCACCACTGGAAACAGAATGGTTTGGGTTGGAAGGGACCTGAAAGACCATCTCGTTCCAGCCCCTCTAAATGTTAAAATACTCATTTTTCAATGATTTGTAGAGTGTCTGCTATTTTTTCCCCCCTAAAATATTGGTGTTTTGTGTAGTAATAAAACCTAAAGGTCTGAAATTATGGAGCTGATGGGGATCTCCCACCTCATGGATGGGGAACAGAGCAGGAGGTGCCCCTCAAGATCCTGTTTTTGCAGATCTCTTCTTGCTCTTCACACCCAGAAAATCTCTTCCCTGGCTCCTCCTTGTGCTCTGCATCACTCAGTGAAGTGCTGGGCAAATGTCCCTCAGCCTGGCAAAGATGTGGCTTCTAACAGAAAACATTTGATCAGCATAAAATATGCATATGGTTCTGCTTCAAGTGCACAATGTACTTATGTAGATTTTTTTTTTCCGTGTAATTTTATTTAAAAGTAGCCTTTTCCAGGACTGCACAAGTACCAGAGAATTTCAAACTTATGTGTATGCATAACAAAAGCTGTTTCTGCCTTTAGTCACTTAAGTTCTTTGGCTTTTTATTGATGAAACAAAGTGGCTGTGCATATTAATGGGTGTCACTCTAAAGCACTGGCTCATTCATCCCATCCCTGCAAAAATGCCAAAATTTGGAGTCCTTCCTGCACTCCCTTCCCAGAGGAGAGGTTACCTTGTGCTGTAGAATCTTTATAAGGAAATTAAAGCTGTTCCTGCCACACGTAAAATAAACAAACCCCTCAGAAATGCTCGCCTGAGGATTGGAGATGTGGCAGTTCACCAGTAACACTTTCCCTTCATGCCAGTTCAGAGAAATAAATTCACTTTTAAATTCTGTTTCTCTGCTTGAACTTTCTGTACTCTGAAGGATATTCAGGAGGGTTCCTGCTTTGCCAGGCTCTTCCTGGAACTCTAAAACGTGCTTCAGAGCAACCCCCAGAGTGCCCTTTCCTGGGAAATTTGGGACAATGCTTCTTAGAAATCCAGCAGAAGATGAGCTGGTGGTGACAGTAATTACTGCTATGGGTGGCATATGTAGATTTCGTGCTGAATTGTTAATTTATTTCAGTGACTTTTTAGTTTTAAGCACTAGGAGAAAAATGGAGTTTTGGGGCCAGGCAGTGTGGTGGTTCTAAGGTGAGGTCTGGGTACTGCTCCTGGCTCTCTTCCTTCAACAACCAGGGATTTCTGTGTAGGTGACAACACATGGGCACCTCTAAATCTGCTCCTGCAAAATCCCTGCAGGAGCCAAAGCTTGGAATGTCCAATTTTCCAGGTGAATCTAAAAAATGCCACTTCATTGTCGCAGGTGCTTCTACTTCAAAGGTGCTCAAGAAATCTTCAAAAGATTTCTTCTCTTCTTGTGAACCTCACCTGAGGATCTGACACCAGCTGGCTGATTTGGCTTTATAGTTTTTCTTAAAATTTAATGCTCTGGGGGTGTGTTTGGGGAAGGAAAGGGAAAAAAACAAGGAGATTTTAGATCCATGTGGTGAAAGCCAGGAGAGTAACACATAATTGCTGTTTCTGTATAATTTCATGAGTTGTTCCTGTGTGTGGTCCAACGTCAGATATTTGGCTACAGTGCACTTATTTTTTTATTTGGAGACTTGATTTTCATGCTTTTATTGATTAGGAGGATTTTCAAAGTGGGTTTTCTTCTGGGTTTTGTGGTGAGGCAGAGCAGAAAATTCCCAAAATCTTCCAAGGACTCATTTCTGCAGGAACTGCCCATTTGTTGCTCCGTGTTGCACATGTCAGAACAAGGATTCAGCACCAGGAATTAGCAGGGGATGTTCCTTCAGATCTGAAATTATGCCTTTGGGCCACCAGGAACTCGTGTGCTTTTCTCTGGAAGGATTGAAGGTGCAAAGGATATCAGCAGAAGGACATAAATCATGGAAAATAGTACATTAAATTTTACAAGATTCCCATAAAAGCCCATGGATAATGAAACCTTCAGTAATGAGGAGCAGCAAATTTTGGCCGTTCACTGGAATGAAAAACAAGACTCAAGAGCCTTTTTTTTCAGCTGCTTTGCTTAAATGAGTTCCCAAAGTTGGCTTTTTAGGGATCAGACTGGAGCTATTAAAAAGCTCCTTGCAGCAGGTTGGTTCCTTGGGAAATGGCAGCACTGAGCAGATAAATTCCAGTTGGAACACATGTTTTTTGTAGGGCATCATCAGAGCAGGGGTCAGAGGAGCTCCCCTCTCTGTAACTCTGGGAGTGGGGAATCACTGATGCACAGGGTTCAACTTTTAGGGGTTTCATCCACAGCTCAACTTTTGCCTGCTTAAACACAGAGTTGTGCATTTTCAGATGAAAAATGGTTTGGTGATGAAAATTTTGTGAAAATGTGAAAATTTATTCGAGAATTCGGCAGAATCATCATTCCTTTCAGCTGTTGTTTTAGGAGGCTTTTGATAAGATGTATTTATCTGCTCTGCTTCACAAGAGGTTTGCAGACTTGGGTAGGACAAGAGGATCAGCCCAGTCAGAGTGGGTTTAAGAAAGGCAGATCCTGCTTGGCCAAGCTGATCTTCTATGGACAAAGTGACCCCCTTGGAGGATGAGGGAAAGGCTGTGGATGTGTCAGGTGTGCCTGGACTTTGGTAAAGCCTTTGTTTTCCAGAGCACTGTCCTGGAGAGAGCAGTTTCATGTCTTTGTCAGTGACCTAGGTGAGGGGATCCAGGGCCCCCTCAGTGATGCCTCCTCCAGGNGCCTGGAGAGGCTTTGTTCTGTCTGCCCAGTAGGAGAGAGCAGGAATTACAGGCTCCAAGGAACTTCAGAGTTACACTCTGAGCAGTACAGAATTTGAAAATAGAAAAGTTAAAACCTAAGGCATCATCAGCAGTGACACTGAGCTGGGTGGGAGTTGCTCTGCTGGAGGCTGGGAATGTTCTGCAGAGCCCTTGGGTGGATCCCATCTCCCCCACAGACCTGTGAGTGTCCCAGTGGTGTGGACTGACCATTCCCCTTGGATTCTAGGGCTTCCTTCTGCTCCCCATCCCTGCCTTCCCCTGGCTGCCCTGAGAACAACTGGGGTTGTTGTTAAAGACTGAGACAGAGAAGGCATTTGGCACCTCAGCTTCTTCCTTTTGTCACTGTTTCCACCACATCCAGCAAAGGATGGAGGTTCTCCCTGGCCCACTTTTGCTTATTGATGGATTCATAAAAACATTTTTATTGTCCTTTCCAGCAATGACTAGGTTAAGTTCCAGGGCTTTGGCCCTTCTCATTTTCTCCCTTCACAGTCCCACAACATCCTTCTGTTCCTCCTGGGCTGCCTTCTGCTTCTTCCAAAGGCCAGAAACTCCTTTTTCCCTGAATTCCAGTCAAAGCTCTCTGTCCAGTCAGGCTGGTCTTCTTGATTATCCTTTGGTTTTTTGGGGACAGCCTGCTCCTGTGCCTTTAGGATTTCCTTCCTGAAGGATGTCCAGCCTTCCTGGACTCCTCTGCCCTCCAGGACAGGCTCCCAAGGGAGTCTCTCAGGCTCCTGGACAGACCCAAGTCTGCCTTGCAGCAGTCCAAGGTGGCAGATCTGCTCTGCCCCCTCCTTCCTTCCAAGAATCAAAGCTAGGAACAACTTCTTGATCCCAAAGAATGACAAAGTTATTCGTATTCCCAGTTTAGGAATAAATACAGACAAAGCTCTCAATTCTGAGAGCTGATCTCTTGGGACAGACTCCTCTGCCCACAGAGAGCAGCACGTGGAGCTGCACTTTTCCAGGTGAACTCCTTAATAAAATGCCTGTGTCCTTTGATGCCTTCCTGGAGGAGGAAAGGGACAGGAGGAGCTCATTCCTGGGCCAAAGCTTTGTGGTCAGACAGCCCCTTGATGACATTAAATGGCAGGAGAGGACGTTTGAAGTGCCAAAGACACGAGGAAAGAACATCCTCAGTTACCCAGGGTTGGGATCTTGCCAGATCTCACAGATAAATGGGCCCCCAGAGCTACCCAGGGCTCCTGGTTAATAGGCACAGTGTGCAGGGAACACTCTGAAAACAGGTTCCCACTGTTCTATCAAACAGCCAGATCTGACAGAGCCTCCAGACCCATGTGCAGCTCCCAGATATCGAATTGCTCACTCTGCTCTTGTTTGTAAGAGATGTAAATCAATGTCCTGACTATTTGAGGGTGCTGGAAATTGGTTTGCTCTTTTGAAAATGGAAGAGTGTTTGTCTCAGTGTGCTGGCAGAGTTCTCAGCAAGATTGCTGCTTTTACTCCTCTTAAATGCTGTCCTCACATTTGGCTACAGCTCCATTTCCTCCCTCTGGGGTGTTCATTGTGTGATATTAAGAATAATTTACAAGCTGCCTACAAAGGGGTGCAGCCTCATGGTGGGGATCTGTCCTCTGAGAGGCTGCTTAGGCTGGGAAATATCTGCATTGAACTCAGAGAAACAAGATATTTAGGGGTTTTTTTAAAAAGAAGAGGTTAAACCCTTTCTTCTGTAGCATTTCCAGTGCTGCCTTTTCACAGCTCTGGTTCCAAAGAGCTCATTTTCTGTGTTTGTGCCTGAGTTTTGCTGTGGGTTTTGGAGAATAACAAATAACAATAACAGAGTGGGCAGAGACCAGGTCTGCAGCCACAAAGGGCTTTGCAGCTCTGTGGGGTGAAAGGTCTGTGATGGAACAGAGCTTTGAGCAGGAATCAACTGCATCCAGTTGTTAAATTCCAATTGGTGTTGGAAATGTCTTTATATTATCCTTGCTTTTTTTGCTGCTTTTTCTTTTTAATTAATGCATTCTGGGTGTTTCTAGTTGCTTGTCCTGTAACTTGCTCACATTTAATTGAAGAAAGTTTGTGTGAGAGAGAGAAAAAAGCACTGTTTGATCTTCCTGATGTTCATCATCGTGGGATCATGGAATGGTTTGGAGTTGGAAGGGTCTTTTTAAAGCTTATCCAGTGCCACCCCTGCCATGGGCAGGGACAACTTCCACTGTCCCAGGCTGCTCCAAGCCCCATCCAACCTGGCCTTGGACACTTCCAGGGATCCAGAGGCAGCCACAGCTTCTCTGGGAATTCCAGCTCAGCCAGGAATTCCTTCCCAAGATCCCATCCATCCCTGCCCTCTGGCACTGGGAAGCCATTCCCTGGGTCCTGTCCCTCCATCCCTTGTCCCCAGTCCCTCTGCAGCTCTCCTGGAGCCCCTTGAGGCCCTGCAAGGGGCTCTGAGCTCTCCCTGGCGCCTTCTCTTCTCCAGGTGAGCACCCCCAGCTCTCCCAGCCTGGCTCCAGAGCAGGATCCATTCTCACCTCACTCTCACCTGGTGCTCTGGCTTCAAATGTGAGACCACGTGAGCAGTGAGCTTGGTTTGAGCCAGAGGTGCAGAGTTTGGGATCACATTGCTGGAAAAAAGCAGCCTCTTGATTGTTTGGGCCTGAGGTTGGTGCAAACTGGCACTGAGAGGAGCTTTACCCATTTATTGTGATTACATTTATAAACTGGCACCATCTTGGGCCATTGTTTTCTTGATCTTGCCCTGACTTAGCCCTGCTGCTGCTCCTCTGTTCAGAGTCCCAGCTCCCTGTGACGTGCCATCCCTCACTCCTGCCACGCTCCTTACATCCTTCTGCTGGATCTTTTGACATTTCTTCAGCTTCTTAGAAAAGTTTGGAAGTAAAAAAAAAAAATCTGTCGAGGAGTTGAAACCATGGGAGTCATCTGTCACCCAGCAGCCTTTTCAGAGCTCAGCCCCAGTCAGATGGAACAGCCCTTGGGTTTTCATTTTGATCCAAGGATCTGGCGTGGTGCGTGGCACAGAGTGGCTGTAGATCTTCCAGGATGCTTTTAATTCAGTTTGCCTTGAAGACACTTACTTCACATAAGTGTTTAAATATATTTATTAAACGTTTCACCCAGTCTTTAACAGAGCCACGCTTTTGTTGGTGCTGGGTGTTATCTGTAAATTAAGAAATGTTGCTTAATGAACCTACTTAAAACAAGCAGAATCTCTCTTGCTTTCCCATCCCCTGTCGCTTAGCAACAGGATTTCTCCCTTTGCCATCCCTGTTACTTCAGGACCCTGTGTGCAGTCTCCTCTCTAATTCTTCTCACTTTCCCCTTCTAGAAGCCTCGCTGGAAGATTTGAGTAACTTCATCAAGCCCCTTGGCAGACGTAATAAAGCAGAAAAAGATAAAATCAAACAATCAGTCACTTCGGCAGCGTAAACTTTGCTGAATTCATCAGCAGTCTCTTAAGCTTGATACTGTTTGTAATGAAAATTCCTCTCTGGTGAAGGAAATAGCAAAGGAAAAACAGCTGGGGAAGAAACTCAGGGGGTTTTAGCTCCTTGAAACACATTCAAGGGGATTTATAGGGGTATTGTACCTTCTCATTTATGAGTATCTTAATTGTACCAGACTTCCTCTATTTCCTGACACAGAATTTACACCATGAATTGTTCCTAAATCAATCCAATGTGCAGGCTGCTCTGTTTATGTCTAGGGAAGCCCCCAAGCAAACAGAAATATCCACTGCTTCCCCCCAAAATCCAAGTGTTTCTGGTTTCCTTGGTCATCCTTGGTTGCTCCACGTGCTGGGAGTTCTGTGAAGCCAGAGGAGCTCTCGTGCTGCTTCTTCAGGGGTGCTGATGTTGGGTTTAACGGTGTAAATCTGAGATTGAGCCTTTTTAAATCCATTCCAGTGCGAGATTCAAGCCTTCTGGAAATCAAAGAAGACACAGACCTGGATCCAGAGGAGAACAGCGCTGTCTTCATGGGAATACTCATCAAAGGGCTGGCCAAGCTGAAGAAAATCCCAGAAACGGTGAAAGCCATCCAGGATCGCTTGGAACAGGAGCTCAAGCAGATTGTGAAACGCTCCACCACTCAGGTGGCTGACAATGGTTACCAGAGAGGGGAGAATATTTCCCAGGAAAATCAGCCTAGGTAAGGATATTTCAACTGGCAGCCCTCGATTGCTGCAAAAAAAAAAAAAGTCATAATTGATAATATGGCTTGAAATGAGAAAATTCAGCTTGGTGATTTCGAGTGTAGCAGAGTCCAATTAAGCTGATGCAGGTGCAAAGCTTTGAAATCATGTATGGAACTAATTAAACCACAAATGTATGGCCAAGTCTCTAATTGTTTTGCAGCCCCATTGACGTTAATAGCAAGGTGTGGAAGCCAACTGAGCACTGTGTTTGTGCTGCTCCTCAGAATTCACTGGAACTGTCCTTTGGACAAAAAAAAAAGGGATTCCAGCAGGAATTCCTTCGAGCTGAAATCCTCATCTATGGCACTTCACATTGGTGTGATCATTGTCCAGAGGGAATTAATGGCAGAAAAGTAAAGTGTGTGTCTTCTTTATGTGTAGTATTTGTAGTGGGAAATCACTCCCAAGGAAAACATCAGCTTGATAAAGACTCCTTTCATAATTCCTCTCATTAGCACTGCTGTGGAAACAATTATGTTTTGAAGAATTTGTGGAGTTACAGTGCTGATAACTCAGTGAAAATGAGGGGTTTTTAGGTGGGTCAGAAGGCAGAATTTTAGTTTCTGATGCCGAGAGTGTAGCATATTCTTGATACTTGTTTTATGAATCAGTCTGGAGAGGTTGTGTGGCTCCTGGTTGTCTGTTGGAATTGATAAATTGGATCAGATCATATATCAATGCCATTAACCTGCCCAGAGGGTTGAGTAAGGCACAGAGAGGTTTAATGGGTTTTGGCATCTGTAGGAGACTGAGAGCCTTTAAGATGCTCCTATTCTGGAGCCATGGAAAGTGTCTTGAATTCTTGGTGAATACAGAGATAATTAGAACTGGTTCTAAACCTAAATCACATGTGAAGTTTACAGCAAGCAGGTGAATTCATTTATAGTGAAAAGAATAAATTATGGTATGGAAGAAGGTACCCACCCCTTAAATTAGCTTCAGGTTTAAATCAAAGCTCAGAGACTTTCCTACTGTCAGGGGGAGAATAAATCTGAATGACAAGGCCCTGCTGCTTCAGCAGAGCTCTGTAACACCCCAAATTTGAGCACAATGCAGTGCCCAGAACTGCTGAAGTGTTCATGAGGCTGGCAGATGATCCTTGGAGTCCCTTCCAACCCAAACCATTCTGACTGAGGATGAGGCTGATGATCTGCTCTGGGAAATTTTGGTGTCATTCCTTTTGAGACCCCATGCAACAATTATTTAGAGACCCTCCTGCTGTATGAGAGAGAAATAATTTGTAGAACCTGGCCAGAAAAGCTGCAGATCTGATAACAGCCACTGCTGATCTCAGTTTTTAAATTGAACTCTCTTTTCCTTCCTTCCATAATAAGCCTTGCCATGGAGTTTTCTGCAGCCACCTTTTTACATTTGTCTATAAAAGTACAGTTAACTACTCCCACATTTTTAAACTCAAGGTTTTTCTGGTTTGTGATGGCTCTAAAGCCACCAGTTCCCTGAGAGTAACTCTCTCTCTGGTGCACCTCTGGGTCCTCTGTCAGATCCTCAGAGCTTCAGGAAG
Source organism: Falcunculus frontatus (assembly GCA_013398115.1). Classification (NCBI taxonomy): domain Eukaryota; kingdom Metazoa; phylum Chordata; class Aves; order Passeriformes; genus Falcunculus; species Falcunculus frontatus. Next base: position 287,481 of record VZRV01007879.1, on the reverse strand, counting down.
ATCAGGAGCAGGTTCCAAGTAGTTCCTTGTCCCTGGGAGAAGATAACTTTGAAAACTCTGCCTGCATCTCACCACATTTTAGCTGAGCTCAGCTTTAAGTGGACAATTTTGAAGTCCAGGGAAATGCTCTAACTTTTTTGTATCTCTGTGCTTGAAAGAAATTTATAGAGAAAGGCTCAACTATAGGAATTGCCACTGCCTTATCCTTAATTAGTGGCTCGTTAGTCACACCTTCATGTTTAGAAATCCTAATCTGGGGTTGTAGAGGACAAAATGTCCCAGAAGAGACCGTGTTGAGTTACCTTGGGGTGCTGCTGCACAAACCTGTGGGGCTGTCCTCAATTTTGGAAGAGTTTGAACTTTGGAATAACAATGTGGATGGACACCTACTTGAGGGACAGATGAATGGGACATTTTGGTAAGGAAACATTAAAAATCCAGTCCAGGAAGAGATGGGAGATTGACACTTTTGCTCTTGAATCCTCTTCTTGGATTCCACGTGCTTTTCCCTACACATCCATATTATATTTTGACTTTTCACCTCATCTGCAGGCTTTGAAATAAACGCAGGAATCACGTCCAGGCCACTCCTCTGCCCAGGCACAGACATCATTGCTGCTGGAACTCCTCAATTGTCACCCATGTCCTGGTGATGCCATGATGTTTTTTGCTTTTTATATATACCCCCTCTATACACTCTTTTATATAACTTTTATGTATTCTTAAGGGCCTTTTAGCCCACAGACTTCTAATTCTTCAGGTTTGATAACCAGCATAGGCCCAGTATTCTGTTAAACCAGGAGACCAAACATCTCAGAAGCCTCAGACACCAAGGTCTTCTCTGGAACACATTTTGTAAACTAAGATTGGCCTGTCCAGGGGGGGAAGGTTCCTCAGAGAGGGGGGTTCACTCAGCCTCTCATTGGGGAATCTTTGATAGATATGCTAATTGGTAAAGCCTAGAATTTTATACCCAAACCAAACCAAACCAAAATTGTGGGTGTGTATTTTGGGTGTGCCCATGGGGGTGCATTTTGGTGTGCATTTGGATGTGCATTCCAGCGTGCTCCACCTGGACAGAGTGCACCAAGGATCCTTCAAATAAATACCAAGCTAAAATCCCTTTTTCCCTTCTAACCGTGTTTGGCTCTTGATTTTAAGACAAAGAAAAGGCATCACTTCATTCCCATGACTGCCTGGACAATGGAAGTCCCTTCTGGCTGTGTGTCACTGTCCCCAACACACTTCCCCTCTCTCTGGGTGCAAGGGTTACGGATTACCTGAGCCAGGCTCCTGTCACTGCATGTCCCTGTTCAGCTGAGGGCACTCTCTGCTCCAGCCCCATCCAGGTCACATTATTTGATGGGGTTTGTCTCATTGCCTGTGTCTCTTTTAAGTCACCTTCTTTCCAAAATGACCTAACAGATTTATAGGACTTTTAGGGAAAAGAAAAATTAAGATAAAAGGTGCTGGCTAAGCTGAAAGCAGGGAGATGTGGGAATACAATGTTTGATGAGAGTGGGAAATGTACTGGGGTGGCAGCTTCTGACACTGGAGTGTGGATCTGGGGGATTTCATGTCCATCAGTCTGGAACGTGGGAATAGGGAAACGCTGGGATTTCAAACAAAAAGGATCTGATCAGTGTAGTATTATTTTAGTAATGGCTCCATAAACAAGTTGATAATGTGAGGTCAAGCTCACCTAGTGAGATAAAGGGGATTTGTCCATCTCTCCAGGTAGTTCAGTTCTGCAAAAGTGTTCTTTGCTGGGGCAGCGAGGAGGTAAAGGGAAAACTGAGCTCTTGTTTGCTGTGGGATGTTGGTGGAAGCTGGGCTGGCACTGAGAACATTTTCTCAGTGGTAGAGAATTAATTTGGTTCCATAATGTCAGTTCTGCAGCATTTGCTGCTATCCTGAAATATGGAGAAAAGGGATACACAGACAGTTTATTGGGTTTTGTTTAAATTGGTGTCTTGGTTCCAGTGGCTCTTTATTTTTGAGTCAAGGGCACAAATTAATTCAGAGGGCTGGAGCCGGGCTGGGAGAGCTGAGGATGCTCACCTGGAGAGGAGAAGGATCCAGGGAGAGCTTCCAGCACATTCCAGGGCCTCAAGGGGCTCCAGGAGAGCTGCAGAGGGACAGGGGACAAGGGATGGAGGGACAGGACCCAGGGAATGGCTTCCCAGTGCCAGAGGGCAGGGCTGGATGGGATCTTGGGAAGGAATTGCTGGCTGGGCTGGAATTCCCAGAGAAGCTGTGACTGCCCCTGGATCCCTGGAAGTGTCCAAGGCCAGGCTGGACACTGAGGCTTGGAGCAGCCTGGGATAGTGCAAAGGGACAATCATGAGGGTGTCCCCAAGCCCGTTCCCTGTTTCTGTGAACACTGAAGTGCTGCAGAAGGAGTGGGAGCAGCTCCAGCTCCGCTGCCGATGCCGTGTCCTGCCCTGGGGATCGCAGCTTCTGCTGGGCAGACTCGGAGCATGTGGTGGCTCCAAAGCTGCTGCAGGAAATGTGATGGAGCCTGTCTGTCAGAGCTACAAGTGCCTAACATATGGATTTGGGAAGTGTTATCTTCACGTTTTGGTGGGGTTACGTGGGGACTTGAGTTGCTCATTAAACGGCGGTGAACTCCATCGGAATTTTTCTCTTCTCAAATGGTAAAAAACAGGGTGGCGTTGCCTCATCACAAACTGTTCAGGACTTTGCAAAGGTGCTTTAATTACAGTAATTGGGTGGTGAGGAACCATAGGAGCAGGTACAGTGCACTACATTTATATGAGGTTATAACTATAACCAATAAAGGAGTAAAATCGTGGTAAGTGATGAGGGCTGATATTTTAGCTTTCTGATATTTCCCATTGTTTGAAACCTGCCATATTAATTTAAGAATTCCAAAAGAATTCCTTTTCTCCTGTTTGTGTGGGTAAGTCAGTTTTTATTACCCCAAGACTTGTGTTTTCTCCTGGGGGAAGAGCCAGGTTGTCTCCCTCCCTGCCTGCAGCCCTCCATGGGGTCTCACCATGGGCTCTAATATTATATCAGTCCAATTTAATTACTGTGGAGTTATTAATGGGTTTGTCTTCCCTGTAGCCCCAAGTAGGACACTTCAAAAGTGAGCAATGCTGGTAGAGAGAAGGGAACGAGGCGAAAAATCCTCAGGAGTGTTCAGGTACCAAACCTGAGCTAAAATGAGTCCCCTGAGCCCACACAGAGGGTTTGAAGCCAGGTGACCTCAGCACGTCACAAAGCAGGACATGAAACCACAGTCCCCTGTCCCACTGCTCTGCTGTGTGCCTGTGGAATGTTCCAGAAGCTGAGCAGAGCTGTTTCTGTGGTTCCCAGGTTGCTGCTGGAGCTGCTGGAGCTCCTCTTTGACAAGTTCAACGCCGTGGCCGCCGCGCACTCGGTGGTGCTGGGCCACCTGCAGCAGACAGTGGCCTCCCCCTGCAGCCAGTACGATGGGGAGATCAAGCTCTACGACATGGTGGATGTGTGGGTGAAGATCCAGGATGTCCTGCAGGTAAGAATCCCTCAGGTGGGCACATTTGCAGCTTGGAACATTCTTTATAATCATGCCAGAGAATGCCTGTCATCCTCACTATTCAGCAATGCTGGGATTTGTCTTGATTTGTTGGTAAGTGGCCACATTTACAACAGATTGTAAAACTCCAAAGAGCTTAAATATCAGCAAAAAAAAAAAAATCACGTGGATTCATCCTTATGGTGTTTGGAAAGGTTGATTCCTTTTGCCTACCGAGTGATTTATCAGCAGCTTTCAAAGTGACATTTTTGTTCTGTGTTACCGTGTCATGCCTGTCTTCTGAAGTGTCACAGCTCTAATGGCTTGTCTTCTGCTGTCATCGTGGCTGGGTTACAGGCAGCTGAGGCACTTGCTGCCGGCGTGTTTTCAGCAAACTCTTACTTGATTCTTCCTCTTAACTGCGAGAGACTAAAGCTGTACCTTGCTTAGGCTTTGTTCAGGTGCTCTGCCTCTCACCTGGGGATCTGAGGCTCTCTCGAGCAGCAGAGCTCTCATCTGTCACGTGTCTGTTCTCTCGTTCTCACTGTGAGGCTCACACATGTTTAGTAGATTTATTTATCTCTTTATTTGGGGGATTACCTTTAGACATAGTGCACAGATGCAGAACCTCACTTGGGATGTGATAGAGGAGGTCAAAGAAGTGATCCTGGCCTTGTTTACAGGAGGTGGAAGGATTTATGGTGGTCATTGCAGCTCTGGGCTGGTGATGGAAAATGTTCCCTGCCTCCTGCCCTAAGTCACTTGTTCAGTTTTGGGTTGGTTTGGAGCTGTTGCTCTGCAGGATTGTTTGACTGGGGAGTGATGCAGTTTTTTTTCCTTACATAAAATATCCCAAATGTGTGCATGGTATGAACTTAAATACTTTTAAACACAGTAAATGGAAGGTGTGGGCCTTCAGTCCCTTCCACTGACTCCTTACCCACGTTTGTCTTTCTAGAGGAGTTATTATTAAAGAAATCTTGATCCCTTTTCCCCCATGACACAAACTTGCAGCTCCCTTCAATACTTTTCTTGCAAAAATTTGCTTGGGAGTGTCCAGCCAGAGGTTCATGATGGGTTTTCTGAACAAAAGGATGTCATGGAATTGAAGTGGGAATAAAGAAGTGAAGAATAAAAGGGAAGAATTAAATGTAAGGACAAGTGGAATGGGTTTGGAATGGGGAATCTGCAGCCATCTTCCTGTGACCCGTGAGGTCCACAAAAACTTTTGAGCTTTGAAGTTCTGCAGGCTTTGCTCCAGAAAGACAAAACCTTGGGGTAAGAATCCTGCCAAGACTTTTTCCTTCAGTGTAGCAGAACATCAAGGCTGGATATTCCCATCCTCCGTGGGAGTTTGGGATGGTTTCAGTGCTGGTGTGTGGTGAAATTTGGAGTGATTTCCATGGAACACCGTTGGTAGAACTCAAAACCTGTGGAGGTGTGAGCTCTGAGGAGTGAAAGAGTTTCTGTGCAGGGGAGACAATGTCTGACCGAGATCTCGGGAAAAGGTGTGCCAAGAAAAAAACAACAACCCACTTGAAAAGGTTTCATTGCTCTTGGGTGTCAGGGGGGAGTCAGAAAGGCTTCCAAAAGAGCTTTTACAATGCATAAAAGCAGCACTTTAAGATCCATAATCTCTTGCTGGTTTAAGGTAAGAGATGAGCATTGACTGGCATGAAAGGGAGGAAATGCTGCATTTCTTTGTTCAAAATCTTGTGGGTGTTTGTTCCTTAGTTCCACTCGAGTGGCTTAAAATATTTTTACCTTCGAGTGTAAGAAAACCTTTGATCCCAAAGCCTGAATTATTTCTAGCCTGCTTTCCTGAATAAGGATAATTCTTGGAGAGGAGATCTTATGTTTGCAGCAGGGGGAGCAGAAAACTCAGTTTTAAAAGTGTTTAAAGCTGATTGGGGGAGGCTGAAAACTTGGAGGAAGTGGCTCAGGGAAGCAATGCAATTCCTTCAAATCCTAATGAATGGAATTGAGTCACCACACCAGAACAATAGCACAGGAGTGCAATCCACAGGGATAATGTTCTGTACGTGTGCCTTGTGCATCTCTGCATGGGAAATTTGGGACAGCAGGGTTATCTCTCCGTGTCTGTACAAAATAGCAGGAGCTCGTGGTGGGCTGGAAATTGGGTTTTGTAGGGAATGAGTTGCTTTTTCTGCAGCTCCTTTTTTGGAGCTGGATTTCTGAAAGCTCCCTAATAACTGCACCAGGCACTGTGGTGTAGTGTGAGAGGTGGCTCAGCCTTGTGCAGTGTTGAGGTACAAAACATGCAGATATTAAAGATTTTTGACCTTCTCTGAGAATGGAGGAATAATACAGAAGACAGAGTGACCTTTTCCAGTGGGTAGCAGAGTGCTAGAAAACAAACAAACAAAAAAAAGCAGTTTGTCAAAATATTAGAGTAGCCTTGTTTAGGAAAACACCAATTGAAGTTATTTCCTTCTCCCAGAGCCAGCATAGCCCGTGGTCATGTTGTTCCATCAACAGGAGAAGGGTGAAATCTGTTTAAATTTAAACTTGGCATTTTGTGTGGAGCTAATTGAGCTCCTCAGTGCAGGAGTGGGTGGAACTTAGCCCTGAACAACCTCGTTACTGTAGGATCAGGGGCTTGGCTGGAGAGAAATGGGAGCTGTGTTCCAGCAAGATGTGTCAGGATAAATAGTGAGGGAATTCTGAGATTCTCTGGGACAATTCAGTGTCTGTGCTGGATCATACAGAGCTGTTGGAATGAGCCCAGAGGAGCCCCTCTGGAGCCAGGCTGGGAGAGCTGGGGGTGCTCACCTGGAGAGGAGAAGGATCCAGGGAGAGCTCAGAGCCCCTTGCAGGGCCTCAAGGGGCTCCAGGAGAGCTGCAGAGGGACTGGGGACAAGGGATGGAGGGACAGGACACAGGGAATGGCTTCCCAGTGGCACAGGGCAGGGATGGATGGGATCTTGGGAAGGAATTCCTGGCTGGGCTGGAATTCCCAGAGAAGCTGTGGCTGCTCCTGGATCCCTGGAAGTGTCCAAGGCCAGGCTGGAGCAGCCTGGGATAGGGGAAGATGTCCCTGCCCATGGATGTGAGCTTCCACAGCACATTCCACCCCAATAGAGAGTGCACCTTTAAAGATCCTTGAATAAATACTGAGGTAAATCCCTTCTCCCTTTTAACTGTGTTTAGCTCGTATTTTAAGACCAGGGAAAGGCAGCAGGAGAGGGACTTGGGACAAGGCATGGAGGAACAGGATGCAGGGAGGGGTGCAGGACCCTGGTGTAGGAGAAGCTACTAAGGGCTTGTCCTGTTGGTGCCATGACCTGCAAACAGCTCAGGCTGTTGGCCTCCAAGGAGGAGATCTTCTCTCCTTTCTTAGTGCTGGAATTTGTAGTTGATGAGTCTCAATTTTTTAGGGGTCCGTATTTTTCTTCCTCCCACAGAAGAGAGGGAAAATCACACGTATTCTCTGGGACATAAATCTTTAGCAGCCTCTCTGGTGGGCTGTCTACTGAGAAGACACTGACAACTAATATGTTCCTTTTTGGGGGGTTTTCTGTCTAATGCTTTCCTGTGTTTTCCAAAATTGGTGTCATTTAGCAGCCCAAACATTGCTGAAAGCATAAGGAAACTGGGGAAGGAGGAACTGAAGCCTCCTCTGTGCCCACACACTCCTGTTGTGCTACTGCAGAGCTGGAGGTACCAGACACTGTGCATTAAGAAACCTCTCTTTAAGGATGCTCCAGCATCCTTGTATCCTTCCTTAGAAACAGGAATGCCATTTGAGGGAGGGAGCAGGGAAATGGGGTTATTTTGTGCCTCACAACTGGGTCTGGTGGTGGGCACTGGGAGTGATCTTGCAGAAAAGCTGCATTAAATTGCATTTGCTGTGTCACGCTTGTCCAGGAGTCCTGGGAGAGCACTTGGAGATGCATTTCAGGGCTCTGCTGCAGGAACCTCAGTCCCTCTCTGGTTTTTAAGTGAATTAATGGCATAAAATATCAGTTCCCTTTGCACACAGGTGAGCAGGGGAAAGTCTGTGCAGTTCAGCAGCCTCAGTTCCTTGATGGGAAAGGTGTGGGGAGGTTTCAGCTCCATGCCAGCCTCTGCCAGCTGTGCTGTCATCCCAGTGCTTCCTTTCCCACAGCCCAGGATGTTTTCCTTGCTCTGGCAGCGCTGCTCATTCTCCTGTCAGGAATCGAATTTTGAGGGAGCTGATTTGGCCAAGGGTTTGCTGCTGGCTGCTTTTTCTGCTCGCTCAGGTCCCTGAACTGTGGCAGGGCTGGCACAGGAGCAGGCGAGAGAGGGAACACACCGTGGAAAAGGGAAGGGAAAAGGTTTTTTCCTGGCAAGGGAAGGGTTTTTCTATCAGCTGAAGCTGCTCTGTGGAGCTGCTCATGGAAAACCCAAGTGGTTTTTGCTGGGTGGCTCAGCACAGGTCTGAACCTTTGCATTTAAAAGCTGAATGAGCTGTTTGTGACACAGTTGATACTTAGAAAGTAAAATCAGCTCCTTGCATGAGGGCTGTGAATGTGCCATAAATCCTGGTTGGAATGTCAGAGCAATATCTGAAATTGCTGCTGCCCTTGGGAAGTTCACCAGGTGATGTTTTGAACCTGAAGCAGTTATTTTTCCACAAAGTGTCTCCACAGATATTTAATGGCTTTGTGGTCATCCTCCAAATAATGGGCCTCACAGTCTTTGTGGTTCTTTTTAAATGGCCTTAAGTGTGTGGAATTGCTGCCCTTGGACTCCTTGGTTTGTCTCATCAGTGCTCATCTCATTGAGAGAACATTGGTCATCAAAGGGATTCGTTTGCAGCTTTAAAAAAAATACAGTTTCACTCAGTCTCTAGCAGGATAGAATGAGGGACATTCCAATCCTCAGAATGCTGCTATTTAAAAATGGAATTTAAATAATTAGAGTAGGTCGCTTGATCCTTTTTTCCTCCCCTGTTATTTGAAGTGAGCTCAGCACATGCAGGAATAAATCCAGCAGGGTGTTACGCTGTTTTCTGCAAATATGTGCTGCTAAGAACATGAGAATTTCTGGGGAAGTTCATGGCCCAGGAAGAGTTCCATCTTTCTGGATCTAGGAAGGGACCAGCTGATTTTGCAGGAAGTTATTTCTTTAAATTTTGGCATTGAGAAGAAGGTTTATAATGTTCTGCCCCCCATCCATGATAAAATATTTTATAAATTTGCTCCAATTTACCTAAGAATTGAAGTCTTCTTGCAATTTCAAACAGCAGATAAATTGGTGTCTTTTTTAAGCTCTTAAGAAGATGCTCTTGGAATTTGGAGTGATAGAAATGGCCTTGATAAAGGTGAAAAAACACATCAGGAAGTGCAGAGAGATTTCATGGAATCAACAAGAGATGGCAAGGGCATCCTGGCCTTTTAAAAACAAAGAAAATGAAGTAGAAATGCCCCAGATCGATCTGTTTTCTCTTTGACTGGATGATCCTGGCTGAGTTGTGTTCAAAACTAACTGAATTATGTGGTAACAGGTACCTGGACGAGCTCCAGAGCTGAGCTGGCTGCAGACATTGGATCATTTTCTTTCCCAGGAACAGCCCTTGTTAACTGAGCTGTGCCATATTTTATATTAAATTCTGTTAGCAGAGTGACAGAGCAGAATTTTTCTCCAATACTCCTGCATTAACAACTTTTGTTTGGAGACTTTTTGTCCTGGAGCTGTTGATCCAATGCATTTCATAAACACCAACATTTATGCTGAAGTTCAAAGAAAGAAAGCCCAGAATAAAAATTACTTGTTTGAACAGTGCACAGACACTTGTGCAGCTCCTTGCAGAGGAGGTCAACGAGCTTTTGGGAGACTTTAAAAAAATATTAACTCCTTTATTGAAATATTTGCAGTTTTATGAGCAAGGAAAAAAATCATCTTTTTCTGTCCATGCTGTAGAGCATCAAGCTGCTCTGAACTTCACTTAAGGTGGATTTTCCTTTTAGTTGTTGATCACATTTAGTTATTTTATAATTTATGAGCAAGGAAAAAATTCATCTTTTTCTGTCCATGCTGTAGAGCATCAAGCTGCTCTGAACTTCACTTAAGGTGGATTTTCCTTTTAGTTGTTGATCACATTTAGTTATTTTATAGTTTTAAAGGGGTTTTGGAATCTATGCCTAAATATTCAGGTCATTAAATCCATGTGAGCTAAAAGCATCTTCAACTGTCTGCTGAAGGTGCCGAAAAAGGTGCCCCAATTCTTGTCGAGAGGAATAATTTCAGAAAGCTGCTTGGTGGAGTTGTGAAAGTCAAAGTCAGCTCTGCTGGGTGTTAGGCTGAGAGGAGAAGGTTGGGAATACAGGATAGGGAATGACACATTCTTCCCTACTTTGAGATTTGGCAGTTGGCACCAAACCTGTGCCTTGTGAACCCCAGGCCATGGTGAAATTCGTTTTAATGGATACAACTTGAGAACACGGAGTTTTTTCAGTTTTTTTCACAGTGATGCCACTTGGAAGCTTTTCTTTCCCACATTGGAAGATTCTCTGCCGAGGACTAAGAGGGGTGTGGAGTGACCATCACACCTGATTCCAAGAGGAATGTGAATTTTGGAAGTAAAGGATGCAGAATTCCCAGCCTGTACAGGGCTTGGTAGCCTTCATCCTCTTGGAGCTGCTAAATTACAGGATGATGTGGAAGAAATGGAAACTCTGCTGCAGATTTGTGCCGTATCTTTTATTTTAACCATTTTTTGGAGCAGTTTTGTCAGCTCTGATGTGGATTTTTTTCTCCCCGTTTTCTGTCAGTGTCTGCTGCGCTTCATCCCCGCTGTCAGCTGGAATTAGGAGGTGCTGCAAGGAGTTCATCAGCATTTGTGGCCGTGTTTTATAGGACTATAAAACCTCTCTTTTGATGTGCTGAGCTCACTCTCTGTCCCTGTGTGAGTGGCTTTAAAGGCAGCCACTTGTTCCCTTCCCAGCACCATCAAACCCCTGTGAAAGGAAAAAAGGCCAAAAACTCCTCTTGTCCTCCCTGCAGGACTCCTCCTCTGCCAACAGAGCAGATTCCTGCTCATGGGAGACAGGAGCTGATCTCCGAGGGAAATATTTGGAAATTGTTTTGCTTAAAAGCCTTTCTGCTCCTGTGCTGTTCTTCTTGTGTTTACCACATGTGATGTTTGCAAAATTCTAAGGTAGAATCTTATTTTTTCCTGAGGTTTTCCAGCTCTTGATGTTTCTTTCTTTACAGGAAACTTCTGCTTGTTTCTAGGGGGGTCTGAAGGCTTTTGTTACATAGGAAACAACAGAATTGCATCAGCCAAAATTCTTTCATAGAATCATAGAATGGTTTGGCTTGGAAAGGGTCTTCAAGATCATCTCATTCCAACCCTGTGCCATGGGCAGGGACATCTCCCACTATCCCAGGTTCCTCCAAGCCCCATCCAACCTGCATCTGCAGGCTTTGCTATTTTATTTTGCACTTTTTTTTTATGGTTGTGCTGACCAGCTGCCTTTTGAAGTGGTTTTATTAAGAATTTTGCAAGTATCTCTTGGTGGGTTTTGAAAAATGTATCATCAGGTTTCTATGTGCACATTTCAGTAGATAAAATATACATAATAAATAATGGCTAATAAAGACTTGAGTTGGATTGTGATTCTTGAGGGCAGGTCCATCACTGCCAAGGCACACTGAAAAAAATATTTAAGCACATAATCACCCTTGAAACTTTTTTCTTAATTAATTTAGGTTTATTTTTTGGCCTCTGCAATATTTGCTGTACCAAGTCTTAGGCACTCAGCTTCCAAATATCTCCTGGAAATGTGTCTGTACAACCCAGCAGCAAGTGGCTGATGATTCACTGGTGTTCTCTGGGCTGAGAGAGGCTGCAGAGCTCCAAGGCTGCTTGTTTTGAGGGAAATGACAAATTCCCAGTTCATGTTGGGAACAACCAATCCCCCTCCACCCCCAAACCCTTCTGTTCCACTCAGCGGTGTTCTGGTAATGGCTCTATGGGTTCAGTGTTCTTGGACATAGAAACAGACACTTAAAACTCAAATTATTTGTCAGAAATAAACTGGGGAGAAGCTGCTTTCCACTCTTGTCTCGTGGCTGGAATGGAAAATCTGGGTTGCATTTCATCCCTTCATTAGATTGTCCTTCCTTTGTGGGAAGTGCCAATATGACATAGGCAGACTCAGGAATGATTTTTAATTTCTTTATTATAAATGTTCTGATCTCCTCTTTTTTAAAGTGAACTGAAAGGACTATTTCAAAAATCTGAACTAAAATAAAAGATTAATTTTTTTTCATGTCACTTTTTTGTTGTTGTTGTTGGTTTTACATGCTTATAGATTGGAGGAATTTTGCTAATTGGAGCATCACAGAATGGTTTGAGTTGGAAAGGATCTGGAATTAGATGAGCTTCAAGATCCCTTCCAACCCAAGGCATCCTCTGATTCTAGAACAGAAAAGACCCTTATCTATCAAAATACAGAATAAAAGTACAAAAAACAACAGCAGGATTTACCAACGTGTTCATTGTTGGTGTAATCACACAACTGGAGAGGAGTCACTGTGTCCGTGCTAGGAACCATGGAAACCCAATTCCACCTGGGAAAAGGGGAACAGGAGGGAATCAGGTAATTAAATGTGGCCTGTACACAGTGATTCTGCTCTCAGTGTGTAATTAAATGCCTTGGAAAGCTCTTTGGGGTCTTCATTTACTGGCAGAGGCCGAAGAACTGTGGCTGTGGCTGTGCCCTGGGTGAAGCTGGGAGCTGCAATCTGATTAAAATAACACCAGTGTTGCATTGTTAATTCCCTTTTTCCAGTCAGAAAAGCTGCACTCCCTCTGCTTTGCATTTGCTTGAAAAAAAACCCCCAAAACATTAAAGAGCAGCACCAGGAGAGAAGGAGAAATCCCTGAGTGCTCCACTCTGTGGTCCTGGTGCTTTTATTGGTGGAGCTTTGCCCTTTGTTTTTAGTATTCCAGAGCCCTGGAATGTCACTGATCACTTCTTGCCGCTGTTCCTGTGGGTGAAATGTTGTTTTCCAAAGCTTTTCTAGTGGAAAATGTGGTGGTGGTGCCCACAATTCCCAGTGCAGTGGTGACTGAGGAGCCCTGTAAAGAGCTATAAAAATCATTCCCAAATTGTTAACTCAGGCCTTGTTTCTCTGCAGTTTCTGGTGAACCATCTTATGAATTTCTGTGATGGATGAGGTTTTCCAAAAGAGCCAAAGGCATTTAGGATCTAACTCCCTTGGCAATCTAGTGGGAATTGGACGACTAATTACTTTGGATTCTTTGGAAAATCCCAGACCTCATTTTGTATTATAATAACATGGTTGTAGAGGAAGGTAAACCTCCAAGAAAAATAACATTTTGTGGAATTAAAAAATTTTTTTTAATAGATAGGAGAGCATTTTTTCTGGCCAACTCTCCTGTGTTGAACCTCCTTTGGAAAAGGCTTGGAGCAGGAGGTTGGATGGATGGGCTGGGTGCTGCCTTTTCCAAGGGCTGACCTGTGGCCCTGTGCAATACCTGAGATGAAAACACGAGCAGGACTCTTGTCTGATTCACTCCAATTGCACAGAGGTTAATTGTGCCATTAATTTTCTCTCCTGGGCTTAAACAGTTGGAATTTGCTGCCCGTGACAGGGAGAGTAATCCAAATTAGTTCCACCTCCCAGCAGGTCAGTAAATAAATAAATCAGAGTGGTCCCTTAAGTGTAATACCCAAAAATCTGCCTGGTTTTACTGACAAAGGACACTGGAACGAGGCAGCAGATTTACACTCGGTTATGAAATGAAAGGATGATCTCACTTTATTACAGTGATTTGGTGCTCATTCCCTCGCTGCTTAATCAGGGTGTCACATGCCTGGTGCCCTCTTAGAAAAACTGCATCTTGCAGCCCCTTTTCCTGCCAGGGTGATAAATGAGGGTGCCTCCAAATTGTTCCTCTTGTGATGATTTGCTTTCATTCACGTGATGCCTTAGGTTTTAACTTTTCTATTTTCAAATTCTGTACTGCTCAGAGTGTAACTCTGAAGTTCCTTGGAGCCTGTAATTCCTGCTCTCTCCTACTGGGCAGACATAACAAAGCCTCTCCAGGCTTTGCCTTCAAGGACAGCCAGGCTGTTTTTAGGCCCAAAATGGGTAAACCAAAGATTCTAAGGGGGGGGCAAGCTGAGGGGAATGACATCATTAAACTGGGGCTTTAATTGGAGAATGAACCCTGATATGCAAATGATCCAAACCTATAAAAGTGTGAAGAACTCGTGACCTGGGGTCCATCTTGGGGTCCAATTTTTTGGAAGCAGCCTCTGGCTCCCCCAGGGTGTACCTTGAAGGCCCTTCAAATAAATACCTGTCTTTATTCCCTTACTCTTGTCTAGTCTCTGTTTCTGGGTGGCTGCAGGAGGCATCACACGAGGGTCACTTTCCCTTAGAGCCCATCTTGATCCTGAGGTGGAAAAATGAAGATGTTCCCAGAGATTCTGTAGATGTGAGAGCTGTGGTGGAGAATGCTCTGAAAAGTTTGTGGTCTCTCAGGAAAAGTGATGCTGATCCCTCCCTGTTAAAAATCACAAGGGGATTGCAGCTTTCCCACAGGACACTTCTCTTTGCAGTGGCACCAGTTTTAAGGTGTGGATTTGTGAGGATTCATCTCTGCCTGCTCCACACTGATTTTTTTCAGTGTCCTGCCTGCCTTAGAGTTCTTCAGTGCTCACCAGCACTGCTTGGGCATTTAAAAAATAGAGATTTGAAAGTATTTCTCAGGAAATCTGCGCCTTTGCCTTCACACTCAGAGGAATAGCAAAAAAAACAAGGATTCCAAGGGAAATTTATGAAAATAATACATGGGATTTTTTTCAGTGCATGGCGAGGTTTTGGTTCTGCTTTTCATGTGGGGACAGGCCAAAACCCTGGAAAACATTACCCTGCAAGCAAAATTTGAGCATCTAATTGAGCTTTTTAGTGGGAAGCGGGATTGAAGGAGCAAGAATTCCATCCCTGCCTTCATGTGTGGTTCATGACAGGGCTGTCACACCAGCAACTCGTTAACACTTTGCCTGAAGCAGAACTGTGGCTCTCTTTATGTTAATTATTAATCTGTCGTTTTCAAATCTCAGTATTTGGAGCTGTTTGGAAGGATGAGGGGCTTGGAACTGGATGATCTTGAAGGTCCCTTCCCAACCCATTCAGCGATTTTATGATCTCTGTGCAACAGGTGCCTCAGTGCACCTGGGTTTGTGCAGATCAGAGGGTGTGATTTGTAGGAATTTGTACAGTCAGCCTTCCCTTAATGGCAACCTGTGTGATTCCTTTAATTCTCGGAGGTTGCAGGTTGTATAAAGCAGGTTAGAATTTGATCCTCGTATTCCCAAATCTCTCTTTCCTCAGCAATGATTCTTTCAGCATAATGTTCTTTGGTTTAATATTCTTCAGAGACTGAGTTTGAGCGATGTTCTTTGTTTCTTGTGCTTCATATCTGCTGGTTTGCCTCTGCTGCCTTTGCTTTATCTCTTAACTGTGTTTTCTGAGAAGTAGCCAGATGTTAATCTGAATTTTTGCACTGACAGCCTGCAGTGTGTTCTGTGCTCCAGCACCAGTGATGCCTGAAGTGGCTACCTGGAAACAGAGACTAGACAGGAGTAAGGGAATAAAAGTGATATTTATTTGAAAGGCCTTCAAAGGGACACCCTGGGGAGCCCAGAGGCTGCTGCCAAAATGGACCCCAAGATTGACCCCAAGTCACGAGTTCTTCACACTTTTATAGGTTTGCTCCATTTGCATATCAGCATAAATTCACCAATTAAAACTTTAGCTAATGGTGTAAGTTCTCTAAGCTCAGCCCCCCTTCTCCAAGATGTTGGTTTACACATTTTGGGTCTGGGTGTCCTTGGAACAAACCCAGAGAGACTTTATTATGTCCATCTTAACATGAGAGAGCAGCAGCAGCAGGCTGTAAAACACCTCAGATTTTTTACAGTATGTGAAAAATAGAAAAATATAAAAGCTAAAACTCGAGGCATCACCAGCAGAAGGATTTCCTCGTGATCACAGTCCACCCAAACACGCTGTGACACTGGCTGGAAAGTCACTCGGACGAAAATCCCAACATCAAACACAGAGTAAAGGGATTCTGCAGGTGCAGAGGATGCTGAGATTTTATGAGATTTATTTCCAAGGTCACCAAAGTGTGCTCTGCCTTTTGAGGAGTCTTTTCTGTCACACTGAGTGGGTCATTCCTTGTGTGCTGCCCAGCCCGTGGGAGGTGCCAGCCTTGGCATTTTCTGGGAGTGCTTTTTTAAGGCCAGGGGTTCAAATGGAAGGTTTGGTTAAACATTCTTCTGGTTTACATTTCGTTTTGCTGTGAGCTATAAAATTACCAATTTCCTTAAAGATCAAGTTGAAGGTTCACAGATTAATTGATGGTCTAAAAACGGCCTCCTGTGACATTTCCTCATGGCCTGTGTAGGATTACTGTGTGATCTGGCAGGGAATTGTTCTTTTGGATGCATAATTTTGTGCTGTATTCATGATCCTGAGGGCTTTTGGCTTTATTTTGAAAGGTGGTGTAGAAGGAATGTGAATCCCTTTGACATTTCCAAGCTGCAGCCCCCTCAAAATTGTAACTCAGTGTCTGCTGAAGGAGTAAAAGCTGGAAAACAGGAGCAGTGTAGTGAGCAAATACATCCAGAGTAGGGCAAAACAGTTAAATTTAGGGGGAATTAATTAATTTAGGGGGTTTTTTTCTATTTGAGGAACAGACATGTGGCTTCTTCTGTATTGAACACGGAGCTCTTCCACACCCCTACACATTCCCTGTCCTCCAGAGTCCATGAATTCCTGAAAATGTCTTTATCTTTCCACTGGAGCCCTGGCTGAGATATTGGAAAGGCAAAACTTCCTGAAGGTGTGGAGAGTATTTAAAATACCTTTATGAGCAGAGAACTGAAACTTTTGGGGTTTTTTGATTATCATTATCTGCTGGAAAAGGCTCTGTATGATATTGAAGGAGCTGCCCACGGACAGTGTGGTTGCAGGGGTTGTTGCTCCTTTTCAGCTTCACAGTGCCATGTTTGGGGTTTTTGGGGATGTTGTGTTTATGTGGCACAAGGGAAGGAAAAGAAAAGCAGTGGCTTGTCCATTATAGGGGAAGGATTGATCATTTTGGGGTGAATGTGAATATTTTAAATGCACTGGGCCGTAATTGATTTGTATTTGTGGGGTTTTTTTTTTTGCCTTGCTAAATAGTCTGGGTGTCAAAATAGTCCCAGCACCTCGGGAAGATCCTGATGATGCTGCATTTATGCACCTGCTTAATTTGGGTTTGCAAGGGAGGCCAGCCAGGCTGCCTGGGAGACTTCAGTTCAGCGATGTGCTGGCGTGGCAGAACAGAGCCTGGTGCACTTAATGAATCTGAAATCATTTCCACCACGTATTTGCTGAACCTCAGCTTGTTTTTGCAATCCTGAAAATGGCTCCTTAATTGCTGGGAGCCTGACCATCCCTTTGGACAAAAGAAGTTGGGGCCAAATTAGAGTTTCTCTTAAGCAGAGCTGACTTCTTCCTTTTGATCGTCGCCAGAGTGGCCCTGGGTGGTTGTGGTTGTTTTAAAGGAGACTTTGGGTTGAAAACATTCTTTTTTTTTTGCTTTATTTGCTTCGTTCTGTATCTGAGTTTTTATAGATTCATAGAATGGGTGATTTTGGCACATATTGATAAGTTTTGAGCTATTTCTCCTCCAGGCTGTCCCTTGTGCTGGACACTCCAGGTGTGGCCTCTGCACTCACCCAAACTCCTGCTGGCTTCTCCCTCAGCTTCTGAACCACCCCATGGTTGGATTAGGATCACTTTTGTTGGGATAATCTGTTCATATTTGAGTGATTTCCCTATCCATGATACCATGTTTCACTCTAGGGTGAGGTTGTGCTCCATAAATACTCATTCAGGTTGGAAATACAACTTGTACAACGCCATGTTGCTGCATCCCTGCAGAGATTGAAAACATCTTGGATTTCAATCTTGTTTTCTTTTGGATCTCAGGTCCTGTAATACCCTCTCAGATCGTTGTTCTCCTGTGATCTGGCTGATGGAACAAGCTGTGTTATTTTGGAGTGTCAGATGGAGGCAGAGGCTGTTCAGGAGCTGTTTTGTTGCTTGCCTGGTGTGTTTTCCTCATTCCCCAAACTCCCATCTTCCCTGAATTTACTGCCCTGCTCCTTCCTTCCTGCTGCATTATTGTCTGCAATATTTCCTATTGATTTTGTGTGTTGGGGATGATTTCCTTTGCTGGGCACAGTTGTGAGGAATTGGAAGTCATTTGCTCAGAGAAGGTTTTGGGCTTCCTGAGATCTAGAAGATTGTTTAAAATCTCTTCTGTAGCCTGATTTGAGGAGGTTTGATGCTCTTCTTTGGGGAGTTGTCATTTTATTAAGGTCACTTGGTGCATTCCTGTCTTTATGGTTGGCTTTGTTTTCAGCCAGAAGCAAAAGCTGTCTCATTTATGTTTAAAAAACCTCATGTTATGAATTAAATTCCATATTCCATTTTGGGGTTCTCCAAACTGTTTAGTGAGAGCAAAACAGCAAAAAATTCAATTTAGTCACTGTCAGATCCGTCTTGTGCAGACTTGAGGGAAAAGGAGCATTTTGAGGTGGAGACAGATTTATTTCCAATATTGCCCTGCAAGTTGTGAGCTGTTGAGAGAAGTGAATAATCCACGTGCCATAATCTGTCAGAATTGGAACAGCTTCTTGGAAAATCTTTTATTTCTAGGATTGAGCCAAGAGTTTCGAAATTCCCCGTTCCTATCTGATCTTCAGGCTGGGTTTTCCTCTGCCTGAATTTGCTCCTGTTGGGGTCTTGGGGTTGTCAGGGAGGTTTGATCTATGGTGTGGGGATTGCTCTGGCCCCGATCCAGAGGAGCAATTAATGGGATGGGCTGATGGAGAGACCCTTCCCAGGCTGGAAGTGGTGCCTGAGTGCTTTGCTGGCTCCTGGCCAGGCTGTCCAGCACCCTGCAGGATAAAGGCACTATTTTTATAATAAATAACCACAAGTCCAGCCTTTTCCAGAGGGTGGTGGGAGCTCATTTCCATATCTTTAGTGGGAAATAGCCCAGCCTGAATCTCCCAAGGTTCAGAGTGTGTTCTATGGAATATCAAGTGTGTTTTATTGAGTATCTCTGGCACTTCTGGAGCAGGAGGATAAGGAAATAAAGTTGCCATTTGTATTCTGCTGTTTGTCAACCTGCAAACGGGGGGATCTGGGGATAACAGTTCATTATTTACTTAACAAAATCTGTCACGTTGGGGATTAAAAATGTCATTTCTCGAGAAGTGGAGGGCTTGGATGTGCTGCTGGAGGCAGACACCTGTGTCAGTGCTGTTCTGTTTCCACATGGGAATGGGTAACAGCATTTTCTCCTGTGCTTTCAGCCCTACCTGTATCACCCTGCACTGAAAATGGGGAATTGACGTTTTTTTAAAACAGGGGCATCTCATTGCTCCAAGAATTTGAGTGTTCTGCATTCATGCATTATCCTCATCAAAAAGCTGCCTTTGAAACTCCGTTCCTGACCTGCTGAACAGATTCCCAGGAAATCCCAATCCTACCTAAAACCTAAAGAGACAAGAGAAACAATAAGAGGAGAAACACCCAAGTTGATTTACAGCTCCAGTTACATCACAGAATCATGGAATCATCCAGATCATCTTGTCCAACCCTCAACCTGTCATCACTGGAAGAACAATGTGGGAAAAGTAGAAAAGTTTTTGGGTTTTGATTGTGTTGGGTTTTTTCCTTCTCTGGCTCTCCAAACTCATAGGCTCTCCCCAAAAAAGAGAAGAGTTTTTGAGCCCAGAGGTTGCTCAGCTCCCGTGATATTCATGTTTAAGGCAGGTCTGAAATCCTCAGTTTAAAACACTGACCTGGGCTGAGAGAATTGGATTCAAGTGGAACATTTTGCAGAGAAGTTGCTGCAGAATGTAGGGAGCAATTCGAGAAAGCAGGAGACACCTTCTTGCTAATAAAATCCAAGACAGCTCAGTGACCCAACACCTCAAGGGCACAGAGCAAAGGAGATTTTTTACTGATTATTTTTTAGAGAGAACAAGTGAGGTTTTTTTTTTTTGGTTTGTTTCTTTTAATAGGGGGAAAAAAATGAATAATAGGCCCTTTCTGCAAATATAACTTAAATATGAGATCTTCAAGGTAGTAGGACAGTGACAAAGAAAACATTTTCTCCAGTTTTATCTTTACAAATGGAAATGTCTAAAATCCGTGATGGCTCTTCAGTCAGAGGCGGATGAAGGGGTATTATGTGGATGCATCTTGTTGTCATGATAATTCAAGAGGGACCATTTTCTTATCCATCTGAAAGCCAGGTGGTGATAGATGTCAAATATTTGTCCTGGGTGGTAAAGGAAATATTTGCCATCTACCTGTCCCCATCAGCGAGCAAATCGCTTGCAAACAACACCATAGTGCAAGGAGGAGGAGGGATGAAATGGCATAAAAATTAAAGATGAAGCCACTGAATGAAAAGGAGACACTAAATAAACCTCCAAGTTAAATAAAACCGAGGTGGATGGATTCCCTTGTGATGGAGAAAGCCAAATTACGGAGTGCATTAAGCAAAGGTGGTGAGATGACAAATGTCAGTGGGAATCTGTAAAGCTGCTTGCAGACGAGGCATGGAAGACAGACTTTTTGTAGGAGGTGGAGGAACATGCCTTTATTTAAAGAATTCCTCTGTCTAGGGAGAGAAGAATTCGGAGTAAGAGGGGGCCATGTCCAGGGACAAAACCCCTGTGCTGTAGGAATTGGAGGGTGTAGGCAGGAATTCTGTCTGGGGATTGAGGAGTGGGAGTGGAGTGGTTTTTGATGGAATGAAGCTGTGCCAGAGAAGGTTGAGGTTGGATTTTAGGAAAAGGTTCTTCCCCCAGAGGGTGGTGGGCACTGAACAGGCTCCCCAGGGAATGGGCACATTCCCAAGGCTGCTCCAGGAGTGTTTGGACAACGCTTCTGGGCACAGGGTGGGATTTTGGGGTGTCTGTGCAGGGCCAGGAGCTGGACTGGATGAGCCTGATGGGTCCCTTCCCACTCAGGACATTCTGTGATGAAACATCCAGAGGAGCAGGCTGAGTATCAAATAATGAAATTACCAGAAAAGGAGGCAAAGCAAAAACCAAATTCCAAAATCCTAAACAGGCAAAGGAAGCAAAACTCCTCAATGGCTGCTGGATTTCCATTGTCCAGTCTTGGAATGAAGAGAAACAAAAGCATCAAACAGACAAACACTGCAGCTGCCAAGGTTGGAGCTGTGTGTATTTGGCACAAATACCTTCAAATGTAAAAATGAAGCCCCAGAAAAGTTGATGAGCTGAGATATTTTTGGGAGGAGGCTGTAGGAGGGAAGTGAAGATGACTGGTGTGGGTTTTGTAGATCAAATCTATTTGATGGATCTCTAGACCCTTAAAAAACAAGACACCTGCAGACGGCGTCGTGGGTTTGTTGAATTGCACAAGATTTTATGTTAGGGAAAAAAAAAATCAACATTATAGGAAAGAGAAATGATTTCTTTGAAACCAGTCTAGAGCTGTGAGAGTGTAGACGAGGAAACAACCCAGAAACTCTTCTCTTCTGATAATAAAAACACACTAAGGCAGAGCTGGAGGCTTTGGAAAGAACTTAAAAATGAATTTGAACTCCAAGGCACGATGTCAGAAGACTTTTTTTGGGAAGGAGGAGTCTGAAGTCACTGAGAAGCCAGGAAAGATCAGCAGCCTCTGCTTAAAGCCTCCAGCTGAGGGTTGGAGAACAAGCAGAAATGTCTTATTTACATGTACAAAAGAGCCTGCAAATTATTTATGTAGTGGAAAAATTGGCTCTTGTGAGGTTTATTTATTTATTTCATCACTCAGAGCACTTGAAATGGATAAAGAACTTTGCAACAGGGTTATTTTGTTGGTTGTTGGGGGATTTTGTTTTGTTTTGTTTTTTAATCGATCAAAAAAACTGACCATGAGATGTAAACTAAGAATCAATGGAGAATTATCACAATGGGAAGAAGAAAAGTTAATTCTGGTTTTGGGATGATCCTCGTGGTGCTGATCAGGGCTTCAAAAAGGGCTCTGCAGGGTGACAGCAATTTTTGATGCCTGTCACAAAATCTTCTGTGTTATTTGGGACAGGAAGGGACTGATGAATCTGTGAGATGTTTAAATAAGTGTGTTGAGGGGGAAAATAAAATTATTTATGGAGATTCCTTGGTTCTAAATGAGGCAAAGGCAGGAAAGTGGGTGTCATTTTTAGGAGGCTCAGTGGCAGCTACTGTGAATGTGCAAAGTGGGATCCACGCTGAGGGATGGTGGGGAGTGTAAAGGATGGATATGCAAGGAAATTTTATTTTAGCTTAGTTTAGTTTAGTTTAGTTAGTTTAGTTTATTTTAGTTTATTTTAATTTTATTTTAGTTTATTTTAATTTTATTTTAGTTTATTTTAATTTTATTTTAGTTTAGTTTAGTTTAGTTTATTTCATTTTATTTTATTTTATTTTATAGAAAGGAATGCTGGCAGCCTCACTGGTGTCTGCCAGGAATTGTCTGGGCTCGCCCTGAAGGATATTGAAGGACAAGAAGGGATTAGGACTGAGGCAAGGGGTGTTTGCAGCACATTCACACTCTGCCCTGGGAGGGGAAACTGGAAAAGTTGGGTTTGATTCCCTTAGAAGAATAGATAAGGAGGAATGATAAAATAATGGGTGAGGTGGGAAGGGGAGGTGGCAGCTCCTGGTTCTGCTCCAAGAACACAGAATCCTGGAATGGTTTGGGTTGGAAAGGACCTTAAAGCCCATCCAGTGCCACCCCTTCCACGGGCAGGGACACCTTCCACTGTCCCAGGCTGCTCCAAGCCCTGTCCAGCCTGGCCTTGGACACTTCCAGGGATGGAACAAGGGCCATCAGCACAGCTGTGGGGCAGGGAATGGGTGGGGGGAAGGTTTTTGGGGACTGCAGTTGAATGGAGGAGCTGCTGCTTGAATCAAATGTTACGTTACGAATTAAATTTCATTTTCCATTTTGGGGTTCTCCGAACTGATTACTGAGAGCAAAACAGCAAAAAATTCAATTTAGTCACTGTCAGATCCGTCTTGTGCAGACTTGAGGGAAAAGGACCCTCTGCCAAGGTCCACGTTCATGGAACCATGGAATTGCTAAGATTGGAAAAGAACTTGGACATCACCAAGTCCAACCATCAACCAGCACCACCACCACAGTCACCACTAAAATATGCCCTTAAATGCCACATCCACACGTTTTTTGGACACTTCCAGGGATGGTGACTCCACCATTTCTTCATCATTTACTGTCTCTGTATGAGTTTAAAATGTACAACCAGAAATGGGCTGAGGGAGGGACGTGGGGAGATGTTCAGGCATAAAATACCTTCCAGCAATCTGTGTTTCACACAAGTCATTATGGGCAGATTTACAGGTGAAGTGAACGAAACTCCTTGTCTGCTCTACCTGACAAATGTCCGATTTAAGGAGATAAATCAAATCCGTGTGGTTTAGATGCTTCTCTGCGGGTTTTGTTTCCTCTGGCAGAGAATTTTATTACAGGCTGTCACCTTCCTCTCCCTCTGTGTGGTACCAGAAATGAGGTCAGGTCTGAGGGAATCAATAGGAGCTGAAAAGTTGGACAAATCTGAAGAAAATATTATGAAATCCAGTGATTTATAAATATATAATAGAGTATATATTATCTATATCACTAATGTGTATGGTCCCTTCCAACTCAGAATATTTTGGGATTATTGTATTATCTGAAGAAAATACGATGAAATCCAGTGGTGCAGCGGTGGCCACGTTGTGCCAGAGGAGGTTTAGGTTGGGTATCAGGGAAAATTTCTTTATGGAAAGGATTTTAAAGCCCTGGCACAGCTGCCCAGGGCAGTGGTGGAGTCTGCATCCTTGGAAGTGTCCAAAAACAACTTGAGGATGTGGTTGAGTGGTGAACATGATGGTGGTGCTGCTTGATGGTTGGACTTGATGATCTGAGAGGTCTTTTCCAGCCTAAATGATTCCATGATTCTGTGATCAAGGATTTAGGAAAAACCCCTGGAGCTGCAGAGGAACAACTCGTAGGTAACAAGACTTTAGTTTCAAGTCTATCAAGAGACTTGAAAAGGGGAGTGGAATTGTGTTTTCTGGGATGTGATCCTATAGAAAGTGCTGAGTTTAAGGCTGGCCAGGGAGACTGGAACATTCCCAATTTTCCTGTCTATCCCAGTGGAGAGTGTGTAGAAGCAGGGAGTGATTTAGGGATGTTTATTGTGGTTGTGTATCCTCCTGAAAAACTTCCAAACATCTCTCGGACAGGACAACATTCCTTGGAGGTGTCGGGGATGGACTGGGAGATCTCCTGAGGTCTCTTCCAGTTTTCTGTGATTCCTGGAAGATCAGTGGGATTAAATCCATCCAAAATGATGGATGAAACCCCAGAGGGCCAATGCAGCAGCTCAGGGTTGTCAGAGCTGTGTAACTTTGTGATTTAGTTCCAAAGGCTGCCCTGCAGGTTGGGATTGGGAAGAACGTGGCAATTAAATGTGGAATTAACGGGAGGGGGAAGGGACGTGTTGCATTTAACTTCACACTCGTGATTTAAGTGCCAGAATTAAAATCATCAGCTCCCTGTGTGGTCTCCTTATTTGTAAGAACTCAAGTGACATTAAAATTGGATTAAAATGAGCTTTTGGTGGAAGGGCTGATATTAAAATCAAGGGAAGCTGAAGGAGGAGGGAAGGGGGTGGTTTCCCTGCAAACTCCCCGTGTGCAGAGGGGAATTGTGTGTGTTTATATGGATGTGCACCCATCCTCCTCCTCTTAAAAGCTTTATCCTCACTGCAGCCATGCCCCAGCATCCTACTTGCCTCGATTTATCAATTATTTACACTTGGGCTGTAATGCATTTAAACTTTTGGAAAATAAAGGTGGATATTAGTGCTCCATTTCTGACTGATAGGATCGGGGGAGCAGCAGCAGACTAATGGAAGGGAATAAGGGAGCACTTGGGAGCTGCTGGCTCATCCTTGACAGTGATTTGTGTGTCTGCAGGATTTCAAGTGCACAGAGTGTTTAAAATGTGCCTGTTGCCTTTCCTTTGTCTGCCTGCAACCTGTGGGCCTGGGTTTTTTCGCCCTTCCTTGGATCCATCTCTTCTCGACGCCGTTTTTATTTGAATCTCGGCGATATGAAACGAACGCACTCTGGATCTCTCAGATTCCTGGGCCTGGAGCTTTGCTCCACCCTGTGTGGTCTCTCCTAAGCCTCTTCCTTTTATCCCTTGTAAATAAAAGTGACAAATCTCCCTGTCCTGGTGTCCAGCTGAGTAATGGAACTTCTTCCATCCTTCTCTTCTCTCTCAGCTTCCATGAACTGTT
Source organism: Falcunculus frontatus (assembly GCA_013398115.1). Lineage (NCBI taxonomy): Eukaryota > Metazoa > Chordata > Aves > Passeriformes > Falcunculus > Falcunculus frontatus. The sequence goes on along the minus strand of VZRV01007879.1, from coordinate 262,555 downwards.
GCTGTGGGGGTTTTTAAACTTGGGGTTTTTTTTTAAATTTTATTTTATTTGAAATAATTCTGTTTGCTGGAAGCTGTTGCTGCTGGGAGGGGGAGGGAGAACTCCTAACAGCTTTTTTTATCCATGGGAAGGGATTGGTGTCACACACCAATAAATAGGTAACTCTCCTCGCCGCCGACATTATTAGATTGCAGAAGACAGTAAATTCACAGACTCCCTCGTGAGTCACAAATGTCTTAAAAAACCTCACAAGTAATTATCTGAAATGGAGACAAGTTAATGTAGGTTTGTCTCTTCTAATTCTTGTTCGTGGTTAGAAGCCACGTAGTAATTAGCTTTTTTTGCTGAAGTTATATTTAAATGTGTTAAATGTACCCTGACATAACTGGACATGTAAACTGATATCCTGACAGTCCTCTGGATTTGTTTTGAGTTACAAGTGATACAAGGAGGGGTTTTTGAAATAGTTGTGGTAGCTTGAAGTTGCTGGGCAGTGTCTGTGCAGCGTCCCGAGTAAATAAATACACTTTTAACTGCTGAAATTTCGGAGCAGGAGGGAATTGGTGCAGGGGGAGTGGTTGAATCTCAAAGGACAGAATTTGCCGTGGTAGTGGCAGCTTTTCTTCTGAGCAAGCAGCACTTAAATGGTTGGAAAACTGGCGGAGTGCAGGAACGGATGCTCAGCCATCTGCTTTATCCTGGCTCCACCCTGTGGCATTCCCCTGCCAGTGGCACACACATTCCAAGGAATTCTCAATGAACCTGGACCTGGGGTTTGGTGCCAGTGCAGGATTTGGTGTTGGCTTTGGGAAGGGTTGAGGTGTTACACACGTGCACTGTATTTTCCTGCTCCTGTCCCAGGCAGGGCCAGTTGTATTTGGAATTATCCATCCCTGTCCCTGTCTTTGTTGCTCAGTGCCATGTACCAAGAAAATGAATATTCAGGGATATTGGAACTTGAATTCAAATATCCAGCCCTCTGGCCCAGATTAGTTGCTGACATGATCCGTTTTACCTCTTTTCCTTCAATTTTCAAACCAAATCCCCACCTCTCCTGTGCAGTTGCAGTGCAAGCAAAGAACATCAGCATTAAAAATCGACTGTGTGGCAGTAGCCTCGGGATGAGGTGGAATTTCAGCAGGAAGGACCAGGCTCTGGGACTCCTGTTGGGGACAATCTGCACGAATTCACATCTCAAACAATGACAGAGCTGCTGTGCAGTAAAAGGCAGGATGGAGATATCAGGGTGCTGCTCAGGAGAGGCTCTTTCTGAGCAGCAGCACCAATACATTCTTTAGATCCTATAAAAACACCAAGTGGAGGGGGTTTTTTTTGTGTGTGAGGCTTTTAGCTTTAAAGTGGATTCCTGTTGCTGCTGCATTTACACCTCTCTTGGCAATCTCAAGAACTGTTTTTACTGAAGGGAACAATGACGTGCGTGGTTGGGTTGGGTGTTGGAAGGCACGGAGCGATTCCAGCAGCACTTACACTCTTCTGGGTAAACAAAAGTGATGGCTGCGGGTCTGGCTGCAGAAATTTTATCTAAAATGATTTGAGCACTTGCCAAACCCAATGTGTTCTAGCAGGGTGCAGAGTGTTCTCAGGGCTGGGCAGTCCTTTGGAAATGAAATGGAGGATTCAGGGCTTTCCAGCTGGAGGCTCAGGTGGGGCAGCCACAGCTTTTCTGGGAAACCTGTGGAGGCATCACCACCCTCCCAGGCAGGAATTCCTTCCCAAGATCCCATCCATCCCTGCCCTCTGGCACTGGGAAGCCATTCCCTGGGTCCTGTCCCTCCATCCCTTGTCCCCAGTCCCTCTGCAGCTCTCCTGGAGCCCCTTGATGCCCTGCAAGGGGCTCTGAGCTCTCCCTGGAGCCTTCTCTTCCCCAGGTGAGCACCCCCAGCTCTGCTTTTTCCTTCTCAGTTCCAGTTTCATTCTGATAATCAATTAGCTTTTTTACCTGCCATTAATAGAGGAGGAAAGATAATCTTTACCTGGGAATTGAAAGCCTCTTGCTTCTCCCTGCCCATTCCTCGTCCCCTGTGTAGGAATTAATTCCATTGTTCCTACTCCATGCCTTTAAAGGAGTCAGAAGTGTCTTGAAGGTCACATTCCTCCTTGAAACTAATGATGGTGTTTTTCCTAATCCCATTACAAGGCCCCTGGTATCATTAGATGGAACTGGTACTGTTTAGCTTCATTTGATAAGCTGATGAAAGGGGGAGGAAAAGGCTCCCTGATGCAGAAAGGCACTCAGGGATCTGCTGGAATGGAACATGTTCACAAACATTTTAATCTGCTTAACAGTGGCATTTTGGTGCTGCACCTTTATAGAGCAGCATAAAAGGCAGAAGGGAGCGATGCTGATGGATGCTTTGAAAAGCTGGAATGCCTCATGCACAGCAGCTGTAAACAGTTGGAAATTTTTAGTGGGTTTTTTTTTTTCCCCCAAGCCTGAAAATGGGAATATTGTCTATGCTGTGAGCTCCCCCCTCTGGCATCACAGTATTTGGAAGAACATCAAAGACCCCGAAGCCTTACAGAAATAGGTATTTCTGGAACGAGCTCAGGGCCACTTCCCTTGTTAAAATGTGATTTTAAGCCTCCAAAACCAGAGTGCTGCCAGCACTGCTACAACTTCCACCCGTTCGGGAAGGGGATGAATATAAAACCATGGGTATTGTAGGTTTGACAAAGAGGTTCTGTAGCTCTGCTGTCATTTCAAAGACGTCAGTGGCCTTAAAGCTGGGCTTGAAATGGTGGCTGCTGGGTTGGTGTCAAAGGGGAACGTGCCCTTTCATCAACCTCTTGGTGGCACTGGGCTCGTTCGTACAGAAACCTCCATTCCTGCCCTGGAATTTCGCTGTTCTTTTGTAGGAAGTCTTCATGCCACTAATTTTCGGGGCCGTGTCTCTCTTTTAGGTGCTTTGCCTCTGGGCCACAGCTGTAAGTTCAGATGTGGTTGGATCTTGGAGGTTTTGGTCAATTAGAAAATGCCAGGGTGGGTTTAAAGGGGTCAGGAAAGCATTTGGTGTTGGGCTGGTGCTTGTTAAAGGGAGCTGGTGGATGCCAGGGTCTTAAATCTGAAAGGGGTGAGATCTGGAAGTCAATTCTGACACGCAGGAGATGAAATAGGGATTTATAAAATGTAGGATTTTTGAAATGCAGCGTCACAGCCCTTCCTGTGACATCTCTTTAAAAGCCTTTTCTAGATAATGAGGCAACAACTTGGAGTTGAACTATAGCAGATTTCCTTTTTTTACTCCACTTTTCCTCCTTCACACTGGTTTGTAAATCACTTTTTGGGTGATGTCTCCTGTTCCAGCAGCAGATTACGAAGAGGTGGGTGGAAGTTTGCTGAGGTGGAAGTTTCCCTGCTCATCTTCCTTTTTTCAAGTCACTCTGATGGCGTTTTTAATTGATCTGGAGGAAGATGAAGCAACTGGTGGCTCTGTAGTTCTCTTACTCACTTTAATTAACTTTCATTGTCCTTACATCATTTCTTTCTATTTTCTCTCTGTTTACACTCCCTATTTATACTCTTTTCTCACTATTTGCTATTCCAAGGCAAAAGTCTCTGCTCCTCAAATCCCTTCCTCATCCTCTGAGCTAATCCCAGGTGCAGCTGCTCTTCCCTCAGATTAGGATTTGAACAAAATACTTACTTTACAATATTTTGGCATGAAGCATCCTCTGATGGATCCCACAGCTGTGTGTGCTGCAGGACAGCCCTGTAGGGAAGGGCAGGATGAACAAAACCCACATATCCCTGCTGAGTGAGTTAAAATCAGAGACCAGAATCCTCCTGCTTGATGAGATTAAATCTTAACTCAGGGTTAAAATAGGGCTTGGACTCCTGTCTGAGCCACATGTTCAGTTTTTCTATTGGTTCTAGCAGGTCTGTAGGTTAGAAATGTGCAAATCCAATTAATTATCAGCACGAGGGGAGGGAGCCCAGGGCTTGAGCTGGTCACTGGGAGCATCGTGGGTGGCTCAGGGCTGGAGCTCAGGAGCAGCAAGCAGCACTCTGGCTGCTCCCAGGAGCGTTTGGCACCGAAGCACAGTGCAGACACACTAAATTTCCTCCTGCTGAAGAAGTTTGTGTACTTTTGACTGGTGCTAATTGATGGGCTGTGCCCTCGAGGGGCATAAATCTCCCTGAGTCAGATTTATGAGGACCCTTATGTTTGTTTGGCAGCGTGAGGCTTGTTCCAGGGATAAATGGAGCGAGCAGGGAGAGCTGACACGCTGACAAATGTTAGATCCTATTTCTCCCCTGGAATCCTGCAGCTTCAGAGCCATAAAACTTGAATTCCTGGCGTTTGGGATGAGCAGCTCGGAGCTGGGGAGCTGAGGGCTGGGAGATGTGCAGGTGTTTCCTGAGGGAAGGATCCCCAGGTATTTCTGTGTTCCCGTGTGCTGGAGGGATAGCACACGTTTTTGTCAAGTGCCTGATTAAGTTTGACATTTGGAAATAGAACTTCACGCCAAAATAAGTACTGTACTTGTGAGTATTTAATTAAGATGTTTAGTTCCTGTCAAGGTTGGTAGTTTCTCTTTCCTGTTAAGGGCAATACGTCTTCGACTGCTGAAATTTCAGAAACCTGTACTTAACCTTTACTCGTCGTTCCATTTACATAGAAATCTGATTAACAACTTTTAAAGTTCAGAAGCTGCGACTAAATGCAATTAAAGCCCTTGTGGAGTCTGTTATTAAGAGCTGGCATTTAATGAAGACTGAGGGCACACTACTGTTGCCATCCACACTAGAGCAGGATGTCTTAAGCAATTAGTTGGAGGCATGGAATACACAAAGTGTGCTGTATTACCCAGCAGTGAACATGCTTGGTATTTAAGCAACATGCTCCCTTTTTTTTAAAATTTTTTCCCCTTTCTCTGCTGGATTTTCTGTGGCAGTTTGAGCTGCAGAAGCTCAGCTCAGGTGTGTTCAGCCCAGCCCTGGTTTTGCTGTGCATTAGGATTCTTCCATGAGAGGATGCTCTGAAGGGTGGGTGTGTGGCAGGCACTAAACATGAGTGGAGGTATCCCTTTCTTTGTGATTTAAAAATGTTTAGCTTTACTTCAGTGAGAGCTATAAATTTCCAACTTTATTCTTCCCCACCTCCAAACTGTGCAGAGCCACTGAAGCTTAGCTAAATTATAATTGCAGAGCAGAAATCTGCACTCACTTACCTGCTCAACTCTTACCCTCCTCCTTGACCTTTTTATGTGCTGCACGAACAAAAGGAAGTCCAGTCGAACTGAGAAGGGGATTTAATCTTTCAGGGAAATGCTTTATTTTATGAAGCAGGTTGGAATTACAGCTTTCTGATCAAGTTCGTTGTTTTGGTCCATTTTAGGGTGCATTTGGCTCGTTACTGGACCATGTTTATTTCACCAATTTATCACTCATATCAGAAGGGCCACGTGCTAAAGAGATACGTGGAATGGAATTGGAGAATCCTGGAATGGTTTGGGTTAGAAAGGACTTTAAAAATCATCCAGTGCCACCCCTGCCATGGCAGGGACACCTTCCACTATCCCAGGCTGCTCCAAGCCCCACCCAACCTGGTCTTGGACACTTCCAGGGATCCAGGGGCAGCCACAGCTTCTTTGGCAATTCCATTCCAGCCCCTCCCCACCCTCCCAGCCAGGAATTCCTTCCCAAGATCCCATCTAAATCTCCCCTCCTTGTGTGTGAATGTAAGTGCAGACATAATATGTAAAAACACACAAATACACACACAGAGATGCTTTTATTTGGTCATCAAAATCATAGCAATTCCAAGCTAAAACCCTGAAGCTGACTGGGTTCACTTGTCAAAAAATTCCAAAAGGATTTCTTTTCCTTTATTTGTTTTGTGTTTTGTTTTGGGTGCCAAGAGGCTGATAGCACAATGAGGAAGTGGCCTTGTTCCTCGGATGGTTTGTGCCACTGTAATCTGTGTTTGCAGAACAGCTGAGGTGCCTGGAGAAAAATAAATGCTGTCCTTTTGTTTTATGACCCAGTTAGTCAAATTGACTATTGGTAGCTGAAATGAATTTGTCATCGGTGTTTGTTTCTCTTTTATTAAAATATATAAATAAGCCAGCAGAAGTACTGGGAAAAATGGGGGAAAAAAAAGAGCTCAGATTTTTGTTGCCATTTATAGAGACCAGGTTGGATGGGGCTTGGAGCACCCTGAGATAGTGGGAGCTGTCCCTGCCCACAGCAGGGTTGGGATGGGATGAGCTTTAAGATCCCTTCCAAAACCATTTTAGGATTCAACACAGCCCATTTGGCTTAGAGCTGCAGCATAAAGATGAAAACTTCATCATTTTTCACCAATATCAACACATGGGCCAGGCTGAAAACCCTCAGCTTGCCTCCAAAAACAGCCTCAGGTTTTCCTTCCTCACTGGACTGAGAGATTCCTGAGGTTCCCCCACTGTCACTGGCCTCAGTTCATTCCCTGTGTCTGCACAGCCCCAGTTCTCCTCTTGTTCCGCTCTCATCCTCCTTGTGGAGGATTTGAATAAATCTCATATTTCAGTGTTAGAAGTTGTGCTCTGGCCCTGTGCTTCTTAAAAACCACAGCAAGACAGAACCTGAAAATCCACTTAAAAGGCAAGAAAAACCCAGATATTAAAAATATCCACTTAAAAGGCAAGAAAAAACCCAGATATTAAAAATATCCACTTAAAAGGCAAGAGAAACACCTCCATTTAAATCCTTACACTGGGCCCTTGTTACTGAGCCAAGCAAACTGTGGCAGTTTGGGTGGAAGTTGTGCTTTTCAAGTAGTTTTGAGGTTTGTTCCTTCCCTTCCTCCCTCCCTGGGGGGAGATGAACATTCCCAGGTCTGCAGTAATTCACAATTAGCATTGATAATGAGGGGAGCACTGATAGCATTATCTGCAGAGTTCTGGGGGGATTTTTTACACTTTCCCAAAAAACAGAAGGAATTCTTCTTGTGCAGTAGTGAAATCGTGAGGTGCCTTGAAAGAATTCATCCTGGAAGGGATTTTATTCTTAAGTTAAATGAATTGGAGGAGCAACAAGAAGATTAAATAAAGCAGGTTGAGCACTAAAGGGTGTTCACAGCCCCTAAAAATCTAAGTTTTGTTCTTTCAGACTTTCCCTATTGCTTCCCCCTTTTTGCCAGGTGTGTGCTCAGCCCATGTTCTCCATGTGCTAAAACTGACACAGGAAGCTCCAAGCTCTTAGAATTCAATTAACTCTTCCTCTTTTTTTATTGAAATGCCACAATTCCTGCAGCATTTTAATTATCAAGACTTTTGATACAGCAAATTACTGGCTAATTAGCCATAGACTGCTGTTTCACAGAGCTTTTCTTGCCTGCTTCTGGCACTTTGTGAGCAGTTACCCTGTCTCCAGAGCTTGGAATCACAGAATAGTTTGGGTTGGAAAGGATCTGGAAGATCATCTGGTTCCAGTTGAGTCCTCAGGAACGATGCCTCTTCCCTGTGTTTACACAGCACTGCACCCAGCTTGAATTCCCAGCTTTTTTCTTTTCAGGATTCATTTGCAGTTGCTCTCCTTGCCCCTGGAATCACCTGTGGATATCAGCATCTCTGAGGAGCGTTGTGCCTTCCCTCTGATCCCACTGAAGCCCGGGATGTTGGATAATTTGAATCTGCTGTTGTGTTTTTAACCAGCTTTCCTCGTTGGAATCCCATTAGGAAATCTCTCTTTGGCTTTGCAGTCCCCAGCTGCTGATTCCTCCTGCTTGGTCCAGCTGAAATCTAATTCCAAGGCTTTCTCAGAGGCTGGCACAGCTCAGGAGGAGCCCACAGTGCTTCTGCCCCTGCCCAGGGTACCAAAGCATTAAAGTGGAAATAAATCTTGCTGTCAATGGCTGGTGCTGACACCAAAATACCAGAGACATCCTCAGATACCCTGGGGGTCATTTCTGTGGGGTTTTCCCTCTTACACCTCCCTCAGAGCCTTCAGCTGGAGTTTCATTCCCTGTGGGTGCCAAAGACAGGTCTGGGTGAGAAGATTCCACTGGCACAAAGCCATTCCCAGAACACAAACCTTATCAGCAGCTGGGTTTATTTCCTCTATCAACTGGAAATGGTCCCTAAAGCTGCTGGGTCCAGTGGTGATGGTTCCTTCATGCAGGAGCCTCAGGGCTGGCCCTGGGTGGCTTTGAGCTGAAGGAGGGCAGGGTTAGATGGGGTTTTGAGAAGGAATTCCTGGCTGGGAGGGTGAAGAGACCCTGGAATAGAATTCCCAGAGGAGCTGGGGCTGCCCCTGGATCCCTGGAAGTGTCCAAGGGCAGCTTGGAGCATCCTGGGATGGTGGGAGATGTCTCTGCCCATGGCAGGGGTGGAACTGGATGAGCTTTGAGGTCCCTTCCAGCCCAAAATCCTTCTGTGAGTTGTGGGAGTTCAGCTCTCTGCACAAATGTTGGTTCTTATCTTCACCTCTGGGAAGTTTTACCTCGAGTCCGAACAGATGAGAGACGCCTGCAGATGTTGTTTCAAGATGTTTATTTCTTCTTATCTCTAATTTGTTCTAAGCTCTGGCTGCACGTCTGATGCCAGCCAAAACCAAGCGGGAACTGCCCAGTCTTGGGCCGTCCCTGTCCTTTTTGTGCCCTTTCCAAGGTCCAACCATTCTTCACAACGTATTTATTATTTACTCTTTTCTACCAATTAATTTGCACCTATTCTAGACACGGAATTTCTACCTCTTTTTCATTCTACCAATCATTTTATGCCACAACTACTAGAGAAGATGGAGGAGAAGGAGAAGAAGAACAGGGCAACGCCCAAAATCCTCCATCTTAAACCCTTCACCCTCATATTAAAAATCCTAAAATCTACTTTTTAACCTTGTAAAATACTAAACCACTACTCATTTTTACACTCTCGTGGTTTGCACTGATTCTTGCAATGTTGGTAACTTTTCCCATGGGCTAAGGTCAAAGACAGGGTTATTCTGAGCTTTTTACCAGGGTCTGGGACCCCCTTGCTGGGGCTTGTGACCACCCAGGAACAGCCCGAGGCATTCCCTGAGCTCCCAGGGCAGCCAGAGGCGTGCCCTGGACTCCAGCAGGGAGTGATGCAGCAGCTTTGTGAAGATCCCCAGATGACACAGAGCTCTTGTGATCTTCTCACCTGACCCCTGTGTGAGACAAGCCATGGGATTTCCTGGAATTAATTCCCCTTTAACAGAGGGCCTGTGCTTTAGGAAGGCCTCCAATCCTGACTGGGGGAAAGAGGAGTCAGTGACAGACAGCAAATTGTAACCTTTGATATCCCTGGTTAATGATGCTCTGGGAGTTTGTGCCTGAGCCTTCAGCACAGCTTCAACATTCCAGCCTTTGGATTTTTAGCAAAAATTCCTCAGGGAAGGTGTTTTCTCAGCTCTGTCCCGTGCTGGCTGCTCCAGTCACCCCTGAGCCTGCTCTTCTCTCAGCTAACAGGGCTGTTGTTGCTGGAATTCCTGTTTTTCCAGACTTTTGATGATTTCCAGGCTGCTCTTGAGCACCTTCCAACCCTTTTCCCCCAATTTCTTGGTTGGTCATGCCAGGGTTTGATTTGGCATTCCGGCTGTGAGACCAAAGCTCTGCTTTTTACAGCCATTTCCAGTGAACTAATTAATACCCATTATCTTTAATCTCCCAAAATTTTCTAGAGTCAACTTTACCCAACAATCCCATAGATCAAGACTTCCTTTTTTTTCCTGTAGAAGTAGAAATTTTCCTCTGCTGGCATTGAAATCCTTACAGTACATTGATTATCTTATTGAAAATAGCAATAAAAAGCATTAACAGGAGACGTGATTTTCTGTGTTCCCTTTATTACCTAACATTTTCTCCCCAAACATTATAATTTATAAACCTCCTGTAATCATTTTCCATAGGAATGTGAGCCAGGAAAAATTCAATCCAGAAAGGGTTTGCTGCAGCCACACTTAAAGAATCATGGAATGGTTTGGGTTGGAAAGGACCTTGAAGATCTTCCAGTTCCAACCTCGACACCTTCCACTATCCCAGGTTGGTCCAAGCCCCATCCAACCTGGCCTTGGACACTTCCAGGGATCCAGAAACAGCCAAAGCTTCTCTGGGAAAAACCATTTTCATGTGCTTTTATTGATTCACCTTCTAATGACTGTTGTTTAAAAACTGAAAATGGACTGAATTTAGACTGAAAATGAGAAGGTTTCCATCCAGCAAAAGAAAAGGCTGGAATATTCTGGTATTTCTCTTGGAATACAGAGGACAAAGAGAGGATTAAGATTTCTGGGAGCTTGTAAAATCTAGTGTCAGGGATTTTTTCATTTCTAGTTGAACGTTGTCCTGTGCCTGCCTGGATTTTTTTGTTGGCTTTTGGTGTTTTGGCTTTTGTCACATCCTTGGTAGACATAAATCTTTTTCTGTTTATTTAAAGCTGAATTTGTCACCATCATAAGAATACTTTAACCAGGACTTTCCCATCTTCTGGAAATCCGTGTTGCTGGACATGAATTCCATTATTCCCCCTTAATTCTTTTTTAATGGAATCTTCTATCATCTGTTGTGTGAAATTGTCCCTGATCAATATGAGGTGGAGAGGCCAGTAATTACCTGGGCTTCTTATTCACCCTTGAAAAATTCATGGTGTGGTGTTGGTTTTCCTTGGATTTTCTGGAGCCCCCAAGTACAGGAAGGATGATGAAAATCAGGGTTTATTGTGTGGAGTTTGAAATTGGTTTGGTGATGGAGCAGAGTGTCCACACTGCAGCTTCCATCTGAGTTCAGAGTCTGTGAGGGTGTGAAATACCAATTAAAGTTTTCATTTATGGAATAGAATTTATTCAGAGCTCAGCCCTTCTAAAACCTCACAAGAGGTACCAAAAATGAATGAATTTATCTGTCACCCTGGCCAGGTGTTGATCACAGGTCCATCTTGGGCGTGATAAGGCATAAAAACTTATCCATCTTGTCCTGGGGCTCAGCCAAAGAAGGAAAATGTGGATTTGGAGTGTCCCAGGAGCAGATTTGTTCTTTTTCAGAAGGACACAGCAGAGTGAGCATCACCAGGCCGCACAAACTGCCACGACCTTTGGAACCTGAGAATTTAATTTCTCCTCCAAATCCATATAAATTGCTTTTTTTTCATAAAACACTTTCTATTAATTTTCCTTCCCAAAGAGCAGCTGGATGCAGGCTGTTCTCCTGCATTTATGGACAGCTTTATTTGTTTGAGGGATGTAAACACAGCCCACGGATGGCAGGATTCAGCCACGGAGCACAAAGTCAGAGTCCTTGTTCCAGATGAATGGGATGCTGCACAATTTACAGTCCCTCATAAATCTTGCCATGCAGCCACGTGATTAATGTCTAACGAGGTTTTTGATGGATGCCTTAGCAACTCCCAGTCAGGTGTTGTGGGACCAAATCAGGAAATCCCTTTCTTGGCTGCTTCAGGAAAGTTCCTTTCGCTTACACAGGCAGGAAGGGCCTGGTTTTTCTTGCTTTTTAAGTGGATATTTTTAATATCTGGGTTTTTTCTTGCCTTTTAAGTGGATATTTTTAATATCTGTGTTTTTCTTGCCTTTTAAGTGGATTTTCAGGTTCTGTCTTGCTGTGGTTTTTAAGAAGTACAGGGCCAGAGCACGACTTCTAACACTGAAATATGAGATTTATTCAAATCCTCCACGAGGAGGAGGAGAGCAGAACAAGAGGAGAACTGGGGCTGTGCAGACACAGGGAATGAACTGAGGCCAGTGACACTGGGGGAACCTCAGGAATCCTCAGTCCAGTGAGGAAGGAAAACCTGAGGCTGTTTTTGGAGGCAAGCTGAGGGTTTTCAGCCTGGCCCATGTGTTGATATTGGTGAAAAATGATGAAGTTTTCATCTTTATGCTGCAGCTCTAAGCCAAATGGGCTGTGTTGAATCCTAAAATGGTTTTGGAAGGGTCCTTAAAGCTCATCCCATCCCACCCCTGCCATGGGCAGGGACAGCTCCCACTATCTCAGGGTGCTCCAAGTCCCCTCCAGCCTGGCCTTGGACACTTCCAGGGATCCAGGAGCAGCCACAGCTTCTCTGGCAATTCCATTCCAGCCCCTCCCCACCCTCCCAGCCAGGAATTCCTTCCCAAGATCCCATCCATCCCTGCCCTCTGGCAGTGGGAAGCCATTCCCTGGGTCCTGTCCCTCCATCCCTTGTCCCCAGTCCCTCTGCAGCTCTCCTGGAGCCCCTTGAGGCCCTGCAAGGGGCTCTGAGCTCTCCCTGGATCCTCTCTCTGGAGATCTCCTGTCCCCTTGGCTGTGTCCTGTCACTGCTCAGCCACGTTTCCAGTTACTTCATCCTGAAGATTTTGTGGAACTGTTGAATTCAGGGCACTGGAGCAGAAAGAGCTTTGATCTGCCTGGCCCAATTTCTCCTACGCTTGAGTTTTTTTAAGTGAAAAATGAACTCCCAATTCCTGTTTCCTTGTTTTCATCTTCTTAGAAGTATCCACATCCCTGGAAGTGTCCAAGGCCAGGTTGGATGGGGCTTGGAGCACCCTGGGACAGTGGAAGGTGTCCCTGCCATGGCAGGGGTGGCACTGGATGGGCTTTAAGGTCCCTCTCAATCCAAACCATTCTGGAATTCGATGAATTCTGAGGATAATTATCAAAATCAGCTTTTACAGCTTCTGTTTCAGAGCCTTCTATCCAACCATCCTCCTGTGCTCATCTAGTAAATAGTTTAATGAAGAAAATTAACAATAAATCAACATTTTTCTCTCATTTTTCCCAATCTATGGCATTTTCTAAATATCTTAGATCAAACTCATCTCCTGGTTCTCTGTTTCACCTGTGACCCACAGGGATAATTCATTCTGCTCCCAACCCAGCCTTCTCTTGGCTTATTGTAATCCTGGATTTCACACTTCATATTCCCTACTCCTGGATATAAAGTGACACCGGAATCGTGGAATCCATCATAAATAGATGTCATCCATAATGAAAGAACAAATTGCTTCATGTTTTTCTCTCTTTTTTTTTTCAACTTGATTAAGTTTGAGGGTTTAATTGGATTTTTGTGGCGATTTTCGGGTTGTTAATTTAAGTGGAGGAGATGAAATGCAAATAGGTGAATACAAACGGGTTTGGTAAATGAGTGTCAAAAATTAGCACAGTGATTATTTTTACCAATAAGCACAAATTTTCAAAGCCTGTGCTCGGGTAAAGTTTTAATTGAGATGCTTTAGGAATCAGATTTTCCGTGTGTTTGTATTATTATTTTTTTTCCAAGCCATCCCAAATTGGTTCTAATTAGGGGCATGATTCCATTTGCCCTGGATATTTATTCCTGTGTCATTTGTTTCAACTTAGGCAGCACAGGAGTGATGGATTCTTTTCATTGCCTCCAACTCTCTTTGATGGTCTTTGACTGGTTAATTCTTCACATGGAACACATTCCCAACAGCCTCTGAGTAGGGAAAAATTCCTGAAAATAAACAGACTTTTGGAATAAGCTGACAAAAGTTCATTTTTGAGGGCTTTCTTTTCATCTTCAGACACAAGGAAATGAAAATGGAATCACTTGGAGTCTGGTTTTACTTCTGCACCTTAAACAGCATCAAATATTGGGCTGCAGGGGTTTCACAGGGGGGACCCTCGTGTCACAAAGGGACCCCCCAGCCCCTCACTGAAGGATTTGGGATTGGAAAATCAATCCTAAACTCCACTGGCAGCTGTGGGAATTGATACTTTCAGTGATGAAAGAAACCTGTTTGGGTTGGGAGCTATTAAAGGACAATTTTTGCAGCTCTCCCAGGGTATTTTCCATCATAAATGACCCCCAGCACACGCATGGATGTTTCCTAATTCTCCATATAAATATGTAGGAAGTATTTAAGCACATAAATGCATTTATAAACCGAGGTATTTTAACTGCACAGCTCACTATTGCAAACCTTCATGTTTTTAGGAGCATTAATTATGTTTCTAATCAGTGTAAAAAGCTCAGCCACCCTCTCCCCATGGCTGCTTTGGATGGAATCACTGCTGGGAAGTTTTTGCAAGTTCCTTTTGGGACCATCAGGGGCTCGGAGCAGATTGAGTTGGTCAAAAACCCCATCCCTGGAAGTGTCCAAGGCCAGGTTGAAGAGGACTTGGAGCAACCAGGTCTTTTGATCATGGCAAGAGGTGGGACTGGATGATCTTGAATGTCCCTCCCAACCCAAACCATTCCATGATTCTAAGGAATATAAAATCAGCTTTCACCAAATTAGAGCCAGTCCTCAGGATCCCATTTTTTGAAAATAAAGCTGCTCTTCTGTCAATTAAAATTTTTCTGAGTTTTACCCGTTTTCCATACAGAGAACCTGAAACTCCCAGGCATTTCAGGGACATACTAATGCTGCTTTATCCCTGCTTTATCCAGCTGCTGAGCTCTCTTCCTTCCTTCCTTCCTTCAGATGCTGCTGACCGAGTACCTGGACATGAAGAACACGCGCACGGCCTCGGAGCCCTCGGCCCAGCTCAGCTACGCCAGCTCTGGCCGCGAATTCGCCGCCTTCTTCGCCAAGAAGAAACCCCAGAGACCCAAAAACCCTCTCTTTAAGTGAGTGCTGGGGGTTTTTAAGCTGCCTTTGGTCCCTTAAGTGCCGCTGGTAATCGCAGTTTCACAGTGCAGGAGGTGTGGAAGTTGCAGGATGGGGATTTAATGCCCGGAGCTGAAGATGTGTTACGGATTCAGCGCTGAGTTTTAGAGCTGAGCTCTTCCTGGGGCTCGTTCCAGGACTGGGAATCCCATTACAGGAGCTGCTGCAGAGCATGGAGTGGTCCATTATGCCTCTCTTTGTCCATGGTAAATTCAGGAGCTGTTAGAGGGAGAGATAAAGGGCTCTGGACAAAGGGAATTAAGATAACTGTGTAATTACTGCATGGACTAAGCACTTAATCCTGTCACTAACTCCTTTAATTCAACGGTCAGGCTGCAAAGAATTAAGTGGTTGGGAGGAGAGTGTAAGAGAGAGGGTGAGAGAGGCTGGGTGGCCAAGGGAAGGATTTGGGAGAGCAAATTTGTGCAGGAAGAAGGAGCGAGGAGTTGCTGAGCAGCGCTGGTGGGAGAGGAGATTCACACCTGGATTTGGGGGAGCTGTGCTGGAATTTTCTTCTCTTCCACTGCCTACCTGTGCTGGCCATTCTCTTTGGCCTCTTGAGGATTTTGGGGAGGAGCAAAAAGTGCTGTTTTGGCTCCCAGTGGATGTCCTCTGACACTACCTGAGATCCCAGTTAGAAATCCAGGTCTTCCCCACTGCCTTGGCTCTCCCAGGATGAGCTCTCCTGTCACCTCCTGTTATTAGAAGTTAAGTGTTGCCTCTTTCCCCTATCAACCCATGATTATTACCCCCCACCCTTTATTCTAACCCTCCCATGGCTGTTTTGGAATGAGAATTCCACTTGGAATTTACTCTGACCTGCAGATGGATATTGGAGCAAAGTAGTGCTGCTCACCCCATGTCTGTTCCCGGGTGTACAAAGACCCAAGTTTGGGGTTTGAGGGCTAAGTTTGGGATTGAAGTTTAAGGAATGAGGATGCTCTGGCTCGCTTGGAGCAGGGTAAGGCTGGGGAGGGTTTGTCAGCAGAGAGGAGGTGGCTGCAATTGTTTCAGGGGAGGTGGGAGCAGCATCTCTCACCACTCCTGGCGCTGTCACCGAGCAGTGCCATCACCACAGTGACAGCAGCACTTATTGGGATCTCTTCTTTGGTTATCTGGCTGCTGTCAGCTGTCACCATATCTATGGAAATCTCCCTTGAAATGGAATTTCTCAGCCCACTGAGGTTTGTACGTGTTTGATGGAGTGTTATTCTTGTCTCCCCTCCCATCTTCAGTGCTTTCCGTGCCAGGCTCTTTTCCCTCCCTTTCCATTAGCTCTGTCCAAAGCAGAGGAACTTTCCTCTTGTCACCATAATATCTGCATTTAATTCCTCAGGAGTCTCTTAGGGCAGGGCTCCACCTCGTGTTTTGCTCCCAGGAGGATGCAGGTGTTAGTGCTGTGTCCTGTGGTAGCTGTGAGCTCATTTAATTAATATTAAATACCTCTTCTAGTTAGTTAGACACTTCCTAGTGTCTTCTAGGAGTAGTGGGAAGTTGTGTCCTGCTCTCTAGAAATCAGTAGCTGGGATTTAGAAGAGGTTTTGAACCCTTATTTCCTTATCTTTAAAATGGGTATAATAAAAAAAAATTAAAAATATTAATTCAGTTGCAATGTTAGCTTGAAAAAGGAAGCTTCAGCTGAAGGGTAATTTAGGAATTTGGATAATTCATGCCACCATAAACCTGGTTTTCTTCTCTTCCCAAAAGTAGCCAAAAGCATGCTCAGGTTGCACGATGGAAATTGGGTATTGGGCAGGACAGGAGTGAATTGTAGAAACAAGTGTTGAACACCCAATAAATCAGTCCCAGACTTGGCTGTAATTCTGTGTAATTCTAAATAAAACAGAAATATTTTGAAAGCTCTGTGGGAGGATCAGCTTTGGGAAAGGAGTTACAAGGGGAGAGGAGTTAAGTGGGAATAGGAATGTGGGGAAGAGCAGCTCGAGGAGGTGGCAGAGGAAGGGAAGCAGGGGAGAAAAACAGGATGGTTGTGGAAAAGAAGGGATGAGATCTGGGTTTGGGGCCTGGAAAGACCTGAGGGATAATGCTGCACTCATTGTCTCACTGGGGCCAGAAGGGAGCACGTGGTGAGCACAGAGCCAAGGATTTACAGCTCACTTAATTAAAGTCTGAAGGGTTTGTTGTATTTTGATAAATCGTTATTTAGTTCAGTTGCAATAACACCGACACTCCCAGTCCAAATTAAAGCAGAAAAGCCTCATTAATAGTAATAACCTCAACAGTGGGGCCCAGGAAAGCTGTGAAATGCTTTCCCCTTGTCTCTGGTGTGATGTTCATGTTCCCAGTGTCCCTCTGAGGCTGATTCCATCTTCCTTAACTACAGGATTGGGGAGGGAATGAGGGGTGTTACAGCAAACCATCAACATCTTGAGACCTTCTTGTGACAGAAGTTTCCTTTCCCAGTCTGGTGTCCACTGGGGCTGTTTGAAGGTGCTTTGTCCCCACCATGAGCTCCCTTCTCCCTGGCTCCCAGAGCCCATCCAGGCACTCCCAGGGCTGGGTTTTTTTTGGGGAAGTGTCTTCCTGGAGCAGCAGCCATGGAGGATGTTCCCAGCACTGAGCTCAGGCAGGTTGGGCACGAGGCCCTTGGCCATGGGACACTTGTGGTCACAGGGACATGGAGCTGAGTCACTGAGGTGTCCATTCAGTGCCCAGTCTGGGGCCTTTTACTCCAAGTGCCAAAAATCCTGTTGGTGGGACAGAAATAATTGGGAAAATATTTGGATTGCTCCTTGTGGACTATTAAAGCCATACAATAAATAATAACTGCTTGGTCCCCAGTTTCCAGGAGAAAAATTTTCATTTTATATGGTGAAGAGCTGAGTGATGCTCACAAGATGGGTGCTTCCAGGGTTGGATTTATTGAATTCCTTTGAATTCCAGGTTTGAATCCTCATCCCATGCCATCAGCATGAGTGCCTACCTGAGGGAGCAGAGGAGGGAGCTGTACAGCAGGAGTGGGGAGCTGCAAGGTATGGAAAGGCCTCCTGTGGTAATTGGATAATTCCCTTCTGCAGGAGCTGGAATATCCTGTCCAGCCCCTGTCAGCTATTGATCTCTGCTCTCAACCTCTCCAGGTTTTAAGCTCTTGTTTATGATGAAGTTGTGAAGGGTTTCTCTTTATTCTCACAGCATTTTCAGCTGGAGGTCGAGGTCTTAAAAAACATTCATGAAACAATGGGTGAAATACAAACAGCCTCACCTTGAGCACTGGGTTTGGGTATTGGAGCTATCTTGGATATTTATCTGCAATTTATTTCCTTACTGTGATACTTACCCTGCATTGCTTTGGGAGCTGAGCTCAGGCAGCTCAAATTTGAAGCTGGATGGACTGAAGTGACCAATTGGTTGTGTTTTGTACACTTGAGGAGCTGCACAGTGTTTGCAGATGGTGAATTTGGGGACTTGGGCTGCTTTTGCTGATTTCTGTTGCCCGTGGCAAGTGCTGTGTGTGCCCAGGGAAGTGTTCCCTGCTCCAAGCATGGCATCATTTCACCTCTTTTTCCTGAGTGATCCAATGGTTGGGTTTGGCAGCAGAATCCAGGGAATATCCTAAGACTCTCATGATCATGTCCAGGAGGACTAAATTCTTTTGGATCATCTACTCCAGTTTCTTTCCCTGGCTAATCATAACAAGAAAATAATTGATGCTCTTCAATATCACAGCGATGACCAAGGGGAGAATTTCTCATGGAACTCTTGTCCATGATAATTTTCAGCTGCCTTTTAATTGAGAATGTTTTATAATTTGCAAGAGAATTTTTGGATGACTCTGTGTTCCCTTCCTCCTTTCATAACCTGCCCTCAGCGACAACTTAAAACCCACAAGGGTGTGAGAAAAAGCCTTGAGAGACAGAGATTGTCCTTGTGACAGATGGATTCACTTGGGTGACTGCAGAGGTGATCTCAGCATGGATCATCAGGGCTGTGATGGTTCTGTGGTGAATTCTGAGATCCTTTTTGGGTGCACTGAGAAGGAAGAACCTGAGCTCCTGACGTGCTGAGGGTGACAGCAGCCCACACCCTGATCCCACATCGTGTGGGAATGAAGGGAAGTGCAGGTACCTGACAGCTCAATTGGGATCTCACCTTCTGCACACACTTGGGAGGTGTTGAGCTCACAGCTCTCTGCCTTTTGGGATTCAGGTTCTCACCTTCAGGAGTGTCACACGCCCAGGACTGGCTGGGAGAAGTCACTGGGGTCAGAGGGATGTTGTTAAGCTGTTCCATCCCATTATCAGGTTTTATTCCAGTGGGATTTAGTTACTTCTCCACAATTACCAGCTCTTTGTTACAAACTGTGTGGGACAAATGTGGGCTCAAAGCCAAGAATTTTGCAGCTGTTGAGAATGTTGAGCTTTTTGGGGCCATCAAGGAGCCTGCAGCACTTGCTCCAGAATTTGCTGTCCCTTTGGGATGGGTCCTGTTGCCTTCTGTCATTCCCAGTTGTCCACGTGGCTTTAAAAACAAGCAGAGAACAGAACTGACTCTCTCCATGTCCATGTCCTACTCCAGGTACCTCGTGGCTGAGATTTGGGGGTTTTTGTGGTTATTGCTGTTACAACTGAGGGTTTTAAGGAGCTCCTGTCCTGGGTTTGGAGCTCGTTCAGAGGCAGATTTCATGGAAGAGTGATTCCTTATGGATACAAGACAGATCTTGGGGCAGCATTTGGGATGAGCAGCAGTTTGGGAGCGTTTTCAGGAGAGGAAGATGCAGCAGAGCTGCTCAGGCTGCTGAGGGAATGTGGGGTGGGGAAGAACAAAGCCCAGGAGCTGACAAAGAAGTAAAGGACAGAACAGGAATTAGTGTGGAGAGGGCCAAGATCCTGCTGCCCTTTGCAGCTCAATTGGAAGAGCCTGGACATGATGCAATAGGTGACAAAAGTCAGTGTGGGGAGTCAGCAGGGACAATAGATGAGATGACTTTGCTGAGATTCTTTGCAGTTGAACCATCAAGAAAAGTTTCCCTTTGAACTTCACGTTAAAAATGCAGTAACCTCTGTCTCTATTATGAGCTGCTGCTCCCTTTTAGGTAGCTCATTAATCTTCCTGAATCCCAGACCACAGCAAGATCTGCATTTGGATTTTTATTTNTTTTTTTTACCTCTTTTAAAGAGAAATACAATTTAATTGTTCAATCAGGTTCGTGGAAAGCAGGCATGTGACACTCTGTCTTCTGTGAACGCTGCACAGTTTCTGTTCCCAACAGCCTTATCCACAGGGATGATTTTTCAGTGGCAGCAGGGGGAGGGTGACTTGTTAGGGAATCTTTTTTCCTGAAAAGATCTTCAAAGAAACATATGCATGAAAAGAAAGGAATTTATAAAAGTTTGGCTCACGCTAACTTTTTGAAATAAGAATTTAATTTAAATAGCCTTAAAAATGTGTGAAGATCAGAGCGATGCTTTGTCATTAACCCCTTTGATTTGGACTGAAATAGTGCAGAGCACGAGGCTCACATTATCCCTCAGTGGGAGAAAGGGACCTGCTGCAAGTGATTTAGGGCTGGAATTCTTCTGTCTTATTCCACTGAAATTGCAGGAGAAAGGCTTTGGCCATGTGTTTTTCCCTTGAAGTTGGACACACGAGTTCTCTCACAACTGTCATTAAAAAAAAGGTGGGGGCAAGTCCATAAGGGAAATATTTCCTTCTGGACTGGTACAATCTGGTGAGAGCTGGGGGTGCTCACCTGGAGAAGGGAAGGCTCCAGGGAGAGCTCAGAGCCCCTTGCAGGGCCTCAAGGGGCTCCAGGAGAGCTGCAGAGGGACTGGGGACAAGGGATGGAGGGACAGGACCCAGGGAATGGCTTCCCAGTGGCAGAGGGCAGGGCTGGATGGGATCTTGGGAAGGAATTCCTGGCTGGGAGGGTGGGGAGGGGCTGGGCTGGAATTGCCAGAGAAGCTGTGGCTGTCCCTGGATCCCTGGAAGTGTCCAAGGCCAGGCTGGGCAGGGCTTGGAGCAACTTGGGATAGTGGAAGTTGTCCCTGCCCATGGCAGGGGGGGCACTGGCTGGGGTTTAAGATCCATTCCCACCCAAAGCATTCCATGATTCTCTGAATGGCACAGAATCCCAGCTGCCACTTCACCACTTGTCCCTCTTCTGGTTTTCACACTTGGCTTCCAAAACAGATTTCTACTCAAAGGGAAATATTTAGGAATTTTACACTCTGTTTAGGTTGGTTTTGGTTGGTAATTCCAAGCAGGTGCCACTCTGTCAGAGGTGTTGGTTATGGGATCCTCCAGCATCCATTGGGTGTCATTCCCAAGCCCTGTGTCCCTGGGGAACTCCCAGCCCTGGATCTCACTCCCGGGAGCCCTGGGCTCAGCTCAGTTGCTCAGCAGGAATGGGAACAGACGTTTTTATGCACTGTGAAAATCCAAGGAGCCTGGAGGGGGCTGAGAAGCTTGGAAAAGCATCCAATCCTCCCTTCTCTGGGTCACAGCCGGGTCAGCTCTGCCCTGTCCTGCAGCTGGGCTGGTGCTGACCATGGAATGGGAATTCTCTGGAGCTGCTGTGCTTCTCAAGGATATGAATGGACTCCACACTTGCTCAGCACCTCCAAAAATTGAGGCTTTTTGTTTCTTCCCCCTTGGAAGCTCAGGGCACTTCTGCAGTAATTCAACTTCTCCATGGCTTTGTGGAGCAGGATTTTATTGGGAATGTAGCTGTGGGATGCATTGTCCAGGGAAGGATGATGGGAGCAGGAGTTGGGTCAGAATTCCAGAGTCACCACTCAGTCTCATGTTAGATCCTGCTGGTTTTTATTGATTATTGAAGGTATTGATTTACAGACAGACAAACAGCAGCTGCCTGGCGTGGCAGGGGATGCTCCAGGTGCTGTTCCTCCAGGAATCACTCCTACAAATACTTGGGGTACATTAAAGGATGGAAAATATTCTTGGGTTGTTGTCATGCCTTTGGTTTTCTTCCTTTTCATTTGTTTTGGGGTTTTTATGAAAAGTTCTGTCTCTGATCCTGCTGCTTTGGCATCCTGTGGATGAGTTTGTGCTCTGCTGGCACTGGAATTTGGGACAGGACTTGTACAAGGAAGGGAGAAAAAAAGGTCATCTGACTTCACAGAAAGAGTCTTTAATAGGACAAAGAATGAAATTTGTGCCCCAAAGCAGAATCCTCTCAGCTATGGGACACATTTTGTGTGCTGAACTGAAACAGCAAAAATTCAATATTTCTTTTTGAAGTTATTTTAGCCATTTCTGTCCGGAGCATTCCAGGGATGCAGTGCACTTCTTCCTGCTTTTAAAAACAATTGGCTACATTTCCCTTGCTTCTGTTTTATTAAGTCACTTAGGTTTGAAGGAACAGCAGGGGAATTGAAAGAGATGATCTTTAAGGTCCCTTCCAACCAAACCATTCTGGGACTCGGTGAAGTTTCAGTTGGTCAGAGGTGATTGTAAATCCAGAACTTTTGCATGGCTGGGAGTAGCAGAATATTGTATGAACTAAAACTCTCGTGCAAGAGGCTCTTGTGGATTTTAAATACACAGCACTCAAATATGTAAAAGCTGACCAGCAGTTTAGCTGGAAGTGGGGAGCACTTCCACACCCTGGAATATCCAGGTTGGATGGGGCTTGGAGCACCCTGGGATAATGGGAGGTGTCCCTGCTCATGGCAGGGGTGGCACTGGATGGGCTTTAAGGAACTTCTGGGATTCTAGGAACCTTCCAGGTTGCTCAGCTCTGACAAAGGATGGTGAATGTGGCAGTGAAACAAAGCTCTGCTATAAGAGCACAATAAATTATAGTGGATCATTTTTAGAAACTCCACAGATTTTTTCCTTGCTGGCCAGGTGATAAATGGAAAGCCCTGCACAGCCCTCTGATACAAATTGAAATTTGAGGGGTGGGTTTGTGTTACTCATCACTCTGCTGCTCATCTCTTCTCCACCCAAGCCTAAAAAATTCCTCACCATAAGGTTTTAAGTAATTAAAAAAAATCGACGAGAAACTCTGCTAATTAAGATTTTGGCGCCAAGAAACCGCGGCGGAGGCAAACGGGATCTGATGTGACAAGGGCACGATGTAAGGCCAGGTCCAGGGAAAATGCAGTTATTTGTAGGTGCCTTGTTCCATTTGGATTCACCCAGGGGCTGCCGGAGGGAGCCAGCTGTGCTCAGCAGTGACAGAAACCAGTCCTGACATTCGGGATAATGAAAATGCGGTTCAGCACCTCTCAGAGATGTGCATGATAATGTGTTGTCACTCAGAGGTGCTGGGGAGGGGGAGAGGGAATGGGATCCATGTCTGGTTAAAGGAGGTGTTGTCACAAGTGGCCTGGTGCTGGTTAAAAATATTCCTTAAGGAAGGATGGGGAATAAACCAGTGGAAAAATCAGCCAAGGAAGGGGGGAGCTGGGTGTGATATCCTGAATTTCCTGTCACACCACTGCTTTTGTCTCCTCGTGATGTGCAGGATCACAGCTGGCTCTGAGCTTGAGGAGAGAGGGGAGAGCTGGGCTTTGCCAGCTCCAATGCCAGGAGCTCTCCCAGCCCTTGGAAAGCCATCCCCAATTTCCTCGGCGTGTGTTTGTCCCAGTGTAGCGGATTAGCGGCACGGCCTCTTCAAAGGCTGCCCAATCAAGGAGGGGTTATTAAAACCAGGCTGCTTTATGACTGAGAATTAATTAGAGCAGCATTTTCATGCAAAACATCCAATTTTTTGATTAGCAATGGAGCAGGGCCGCAATTAACACTCTAGGAAGCTTAAATTTCCAGCGTTTTGATTCTCAGGAAATGAGATTATCAAACTGGGGTCAGGCCCTTGACAGCAAAAGGGGGATTATGTGTAAGAAAATCGTTTGTTTCTTGGTTTTTCCTCGGAGATTGTTATTAAAGCTACAACAATTCAGAGGGAGATACCTAAAAAAAGGAGGCAGGAGGGTCCCTTTGCTTTGTCAGTGCAAAGAGCTCCTGGTGTTGGGGAGAGCACATTTGGCATTTCATCTCCAGCAACAGGTTCCCATTGCTGGGTGGGGTCAGCCCTCCTTTTCCCATCCATGTGGGTTTGTTTTTTTTCCTTTTTAACAAGGTTTTTGATCCCTTTCAGGTGTCTAAATGTGTGTGCTGCTGCTTATTAAAGGCTGACCTCGGCCAGCAGTCGCGTCTGTGAAAAAGGATCAGGGCATCTCCGTTAATCCTGGAGAACATTTGGGGGGGTTGGATTTCCCACTTAATTCTTGTCACTTCTCAGGGAGATGTGAGGTGTTGGAAGTCAGGCTTGGGCTGTGAAATCCCTGCTTTGTGTCAGGGACTTTGAGCAAGGTAAGGCAGGAGGAGGAATTTTGGTGTCAGGGCGATATTTGCTGCTGGGTCTGAGAGGGCCAGAGGGCACCGGGAGTGTCACAGGCATGGAATGGTTTTGGGTTGGAAAGGACCTTAAAGATCACCCAGTTCCAACCCCATTTCCATGGGCAGGGACACCTCCCACTGTCCCAGGCTGCTCCAAGCCCCATCCAGCCTGGCCTTGGACACTTCCAGGGATCCAGGGGCAGCCACAGCTTCTCTGGCAATTCCAGCCCAGCCAGGAATTCCTTCCCAAGATCCCATCCATCCCTGCCCTCTGCCACTGGGAAGCCATTCCCTGTGTCCTGTCCCTCCATCCCTTGTCCCCAGTCCCTCTGCAGCTCTCCTGGAGCCCCTTGAGGCCCTGCAAGGGGCTCTCAGCTCTCCCTGGAGCCTTCTCCTCTCCAGGTGAGCACCCCCAGCTCTCCCCAGATTGTACCAGCTGTGGCTGCCCCTGGTTTGGGTTGGAAGGGACCTTAAAATCATCCAGTGCCATGGGTGGGACACCTCCCACCATCCCAGGTTGCTCCAAGCTCCATCCAACCCGGCCTTGGACACTTCCAGGGATCCAGGGGCAGCCACAGCTTCTCTGGGAATTCTATTCCAGCCCCTCCCCACCTCGATCTTGACCTCAGGCTCCTTTTTCTTTAATCTGTAGCCCCTTGCACTGTTCTCATCTCAGAACCCAAACACCCCTCAGGTGCCTCATGGTCCTTTTTGGAAGAGGAAAACCGAAAATAGGGGCATGAAGGGGGTGTATGAGGAGAGGAACTTCTCAAATACAGAGATGGAGAATCGATGCTGGAATCAGCTTTGAGTTCTGTCAGCAGCTTGGATTCTCCATCCTCACAAATCTCCCACTACTGCCAAGCTTCTCTACCCTACTGATATGGAGAAGCACATTCCTTATTTTATAAAATATCCCCCAAATACCCCAGTTTTACTGATTTTGCTGGGAAGCTGCTCCAGCCAGGACTGGTTGGGTTGTGTTGTTACAGTTCTGGGCACAGGGACTCCTGCATTTTCTGCAACTCGCCGTGTCCCAGTGCCTCGTTTGCAAAGCAATCCTTGATTTTCAAGGCACTTATTTACAGCTTTTTTCCAGCTTTGAATCTGGATTACTGAAGTATTTGAGGGCTTTGTGGGGAATTTACAAAGGCAACATGGAATTATCTTGTATTATGCAGATTAAAACAGAATAGGTGGAAAATGTTTATGCCTGTGAACTATAATACCCTGTTTTATATCAATTACTGGAGTTTTTTCCTGGAGGAGTAGGCTTTTGGAGGTACTGAGCCATGGAATTTGTGCTTTTGTCTAAACACCAGTAGTAAACCATTTATTTAAAATGGGTTTGTGGTGTTCAGGAATCCCAGTTTGGTGTGAGCAGGTCTGGTTCCTCATGATCTGCTGTGCCTTGAGGAATATCCAGTGCTGGTGGTTATTCCTCAAGGAATTCCACTGGTGGAACTGGGCTGCACTGGAAGAATGGAAAAGCTCCATAGGTTATTAAGTGGATGGTGCTGGAATTGCCTCCTGTAAAATTGTAATCATCTGAAGCCAAAATCCTGGTTTTGGGTGCTGGTTTTTTCTTAGGACATTATTTAAGCAGAGTTACTTCCTTGACTCCTTTAAGGAATGATTTTAGGTGGTTCCTGTGTTGATTTTGGGGTTGTGGCAGGACATTCCCGTGTGCCTTTGGCATCCCAGGTTTAGACTCCTGCCCTTCCCTGCTGTTATTGCTAATGACAATAATTAACCACCCTGGGAACTGGGGTTTGCAATTCCTGAGTGCTGAGCAACACCACGGAGTTAGGCTGTGAAATGAGGAATGAAATATCCATCAGATCAGAAACATCCCAGCAGATCAGCTGGGTCAGGATTCATCCTGGTGGAAGTTGATCAGTTAATCCTGATTTTTTGGGATCTTGAGGCACCTGATTTTTTGGGATCTTGGCCAAAACTGCGATACATTTCCTTTATACATATTTTTAGGAAGAGATTTATTATATTTATATATTCTATATATATTCATTTTATATTTTTACACACGTATATATATTTAGACTCTGATCCTTGTGGATCCCTTCCAACTGAGGATATTCTATGATTCCATCTACTTTCTAGACTGATTAATTGCTATGATGGCATTGTATATATATTCTTTTTTCTTTTGTTTCTTCTGGCCTTTTAGATACTGTAGAGTTCTGAGAGGCTCATGGATGTTTATGTTTGCTATTGAAATCTTGCTGATATTCGAATTTTTCGTCAATTTCTTCTTTTCATATTGAAGTTTCTCCACATCCATCATTTTTGCAGGTCAAATTTCTTTGTTTTCACCAGCTTGCTTAGCAAGACCTTGATAAATTCCTTTTTTCCCTCCCATTTGATGGAGTGTATAATCCTAATTAAAACAACAGCCCAACACAATTATCTGTGGGGACTGAGCTGCTTTCTTGCCTCTTCTGCAAATTTTATACCTTTCAAGCTGCGACTTCTCCAGGAAGTAATTCCACATCACAGGGGATGGCAAATTCCAACAGAGACCTTCGGGGTGAGTGTGGAGGGAGTTGCTGCTGCTCTTGTACCTGTTCAGGGGGTAAAGAAGTGTTTAATCTCTGGCCCTGTCATTCTGCTGCCTCTAATCTGTGCTTGAAATCCCTTAAAAATGCGACATCGTTGTTTTTCAAGGAGCATAACAAATGTACCCCAGACAGCTGTATTAGCATTTGGGGTTTTTCCTTCAGAGCCAAGAGGTTTTTATCTTAATAATGTTGAAATGGAACTTTACAGTGGCGGAGGAGTGGGCAGGCTTAGAAAATTCTGCTGTCAAGGAGGGCTAAAGCCGTTTAGGTGAGCATGAATTAACATTTCCCTCGTCTTGTAAAGGTCAGCCTTTAATTGAGATTCACCACGCTCAGCCCAAAGCCCGGGTTGCAGAGCCCTCTCTCCAAAAAGGAGGCACAAATTGGCAGCATCATCTCATCAGAGGCTGAGGTTAGGTGGTAATAAATCACTCAATTCACAGAGAACGAGGCTGCCACGGAGCACAAAACACGCCAGATGCTCCAAAGACTTCCGTGGCTTCGAGTTGGAATAACAGTTGGAGGATCTGTAGATGTCTTGAGTTTTTCCTAATAAGGAAGAACTGTTGGGGGAGAAAGTAATTTTTACCTAATTAAAGGATTAAAATGTCACACGTTTGATTTAATGTTGGTTGTTATCCATTTCATACACATGGGAATCGGAGGTGTCGCTCTCCTGTGTTTCCATTTGTGTAGCATAGATCAGATATTATTGCCAAAAAAAAAGGCAACAGCCTTCATATAGCCATTATTCCCTGCCTTTTGTGAGGAGATAAATGTGTGCTGAGGAGGTGATTCTCTTCTGCAGGATGAAGATGTAACTTTAATCAATGAAGGGATGTGATTTAGGGCTCTGAAGATACAAAAGCTGTCGGTTTCTCAAGGGCTCTGTGGGCCAAGTGCATAAATTGCTGTTGGAGTTTTTGTTTAATATATCATGGACAGTGTTAGAATATTTTCTCATCAGAAGACAGAAATATGGATGTTTTCCAGGTGAGGAGAGTTTCCTTGAATAAGGTTTTGCATCCAGTAATAATGTGAGGAGATGGGCAGGGAAAAGGGTGTTTTTATGGAGGCTGGAGATGGAGAAAGGGAATGTCTGTGAGAATCATGGAATCAGAGACTGGTTTGGGTTGGAAGGGACCTTAAAATCATCCAGTGCCACGGGTGGGACACCTTCCACTATCCCAGGCTGCTCCAAGCCCTGTCCAGCCTGGCCTTGGACACTTCCAGGGATCCAGGGGCAGCCACAGCTTCTCTGGGCACCCTGTGCCAGGCCCTCACCACCCTCACAGGGAAGATTTTTTTTTCCTGATGAAAGCACCAGAGCTTTGAATCCTTCTGTCCATGGGTTTTTAAATCTCTTACCTCCTGGATTTTTGTTGGTTTTGAAGCTTGAATGGAATTGTCCATTCAAGAGTGGGTGGGTGGCTCCCTGTGGTGGTTGGGGATGGCAGCCTCATAATTTGAATTCTATTTGAGGCTCCATCAGGGGAAGTCATAAAAGGACATCATGTGCATGTTGAATCCATTTTTAAAGGAGCCCTTTTTGGTGATTATTCCAGTTTAACTGGCCTGAGAGGTGGGAACTGGGATGCTTTATGGAAAAATTTTGGAATGGACTCTCTAGCATTGGGAAAACACAACCTTCCTCTCAAACTGGTCCTTAGTATTTCTCCAGCTGGATAATAATAACATGAGGAGTGGAGGCTCTGTGGGGTGATCCTTGTGCTCAGCTTCCTTTGGGACATGGCCTGGGTGAATCCACATCCTTCTCCAAAGGCTGTGGGGTCCCAGGCCTTAGAGGTTTATTTCTGAACCTTATAAATTTGATGGTGGCTTTGCCCATCCTTTTGCTGGTTTTTCAGATCCCCGAATGATCAGGGCTGGCTGTCTGCTCCCAGAAGGATCTGGGTTGGCTGAAGCAGGAGGGAAGGTGCTTTGGAAGGGTTGTTTTCTCCAAGGTAGCTGTCACCAGCAAATGTGATTTTGGGCAAAATAAGAGACATTTTGAGAGACCTTTTTTTGCCTCAGTTTCCTGGAGGGTTTTGGAGTGTTAGGACTTGTCAGGAGTCCCAGGACTGTTGCCTTGACACGGCTTCTCTTCTGTGGATACTCCCTCTGTCCTCATAAAATTATGAGTCCTCTTTTTCCTTACGACAACGGGTCCCTTTTCATCAGTAGGTTCAGAGTTTCAGCAGATGTCTGGTGCTGTCAGACAATCCTTGGGTTTTGTGTCTCCAGTGGTGCTCAGGATCGCATTAATTGGCTCATTTTAGGAGAGGAGTGCTCATGTGAAGCTTTTATCCCAAGAATTCATTTGATTACACACCAGACAGAGACTGGTCACCCTTTATAGTCATTAATGTGCCACATTTGTGTGTGATTTCCTAAAGCCAAGAGGGCAGGGAGGGTGTTCCATGTTCCAAGTGGTGTTTGCAGTTCCCCAAGTCCGTGTGCCCACCAGGGCCTGCATTTCGATTCATGCTCTGGATATCGATTTCCCAAATTTTCCCGCTTCCCTTGCCAGTCTTTTGAGCCTTGCAGTCACCACAAAGGCGGGGAAGTTGTTGAAACCAGATTTTTCTGTGTGTTTTCTCCACACAAAACTCGTGCAGCTGCCTGCAGGAGGTTGTTCCAAGTGTGCTGGAGAAAGCCAGACTGATTCTTTTTCCTCTAAACGTTGGGTGCAGCAAATCCTCGCTGCAGATCTCATTAGTGTTTTCATATCTCATTGTAATTACTTAATAATATAATACCAAAGCCTTGCTGCTCAGTAGCAGGTTTTTTACATAATATCAAAAAAATCCTGTAAGTGATTGGGGGCCTCGAGTACATCTGTGCTCCTCTTTGGGGATTTTAATTGCACTGATCGTGCAGTTGTGTTTGACTTAATTGTCATCAGGAGTTATTGGATGAGCTCCCTCTAAGCCTTGCATTCACTGCACCTCAATGGCATCGAGGAATGTGGGAACAAATGGAACAAATGGCACTTTCTTTGTCTGCTTAATGAATGTGGAAGTGATTTCAAATGGCCTCTTCCCTCACGGCAGTCCTTTCAGAATGGGGGATGTGTTGCTACGATGATGCAAAGCTGTAATTCCAGTAATAAGTGGTTTATAGCACTCAAGAGCTGTGTCCTCAGCAAGGGGAGATGCCAATTTGGCCTGACCCCAGGGTGAGGAGGGATGTGCCCAGTGGGTGCTTGCACAGAAATTGGTGTTGGTGCCTTTTTAGCTGCCGTGGAAACCTGAGGATTTATCGGGAGCTGGCTTCAAGTTGTCGGAACCATAAAAAAACAAAATGTAAAGAACTCTTTAAAGCCTTAAAGAGTTCAGGAGCCGTGATGTGAAATGGAATCACAGACTTGTTTAGGTTGGAAAAGCCCTCGAAGATCATCGAGTCCAAGTGTTCCCCCAGCACTGCCAAGGCCACCAAGGTGCTGAAGGGCCTGGAGCATCTCTCTGCCCAGGAAAGGCTGAGGAGCCTCAAGATAAAACAGAAACACCTTAATTTTGGAGTATTTTGCTATTAATAGTCTGGCTAAACAAGTTCTAGCCAGGTTTTTGTAAGGAAAATAGGAATTTGCAAGGAATTTTGCTCAGCGGCGTGGGGACATCTGCAAATCTGTGCTAATGCAAAATGGTGCTCGATTCCAGTGCCCCCAGCCCTCAGCCAGGTGGGACAGGGAGCCCTGTGAGGCACATCTGGAGTGCTGTGGCCAGCTCTGGGCTCCTCAGGACAGGAGGGACATGGAGCTGCTGGAGCAGGGCCAGCAGAGGGATGCGAGGATGATTCAGGGCCTGGAGCATCTCCGTGCCCAGGAGAGGCTGAGGGAGCTGGGGCTGCTCAGCCTCGGGAGGGGACACGGCCGAGGGGGGCCTCATCCATGGGATCCATATCCAAAGGGAGGGTGCCAATGATGCCTTAGGTTTTAACTTTTCTATTTTCAAATTCTGTACTGCTTAGAGTGTAACTCTGAAGTTCCTTGGAGCCTGTAATTCCTGCTCTCTCCTACTGGGCAGACATAACAAAGCCTCTCCAGGCTTTGCCTTCAAGGACAGCCAGGCTGTTTTTAGGCCCAAAATGTGTAAACCAAAGATTCTAAGGGGGGGCAAGCTGAGGGGAGTTACATCATTAAACTGGGGCTTTAATTGGAGAATGAACCCTGATATGCAAATGATCCAAACCTATAAAAGTGTGAAGAACTCGTGACCTGGGGTCCATCTTGGGGTCCATTTTTTGGAAGCAGCCTCTGGCTCCCCCAGGGTGTACCTTGAAGGCCCTTCAAATAAATACCTGTCTTTATTCCCTTATTCTTGTCTAGTCTCTGTTTTTAGGTGGCTGCAGGAGGCATCACCAAGAGCAGGGCCCAGGCTCCGCTCCGGGGGCCCAGCAGTGGCACCAGAGGGACGGGCAGGGACCGATCCCAGGGAGTTCCACCTGGGCATGGGGCACAACTTCTGCCCTGGGCAGTGCCCAGCCCTGAGCAGAGACCAGAGAGGGGCTGGAGTGTCCTCACTGGGGATATTCCAGAGCCACCGGGACACTTCCCTGTGCCCTGTGCTCTGGGATGGCCCTGCTGGAGCAGGGAGTGGGACCAGTGACCCACTGTGGTCCCTTCCAGCCTCACCCATCCTGGAATTCCATCTCTGGAATTCTGTATTGTTCCATGCACTGTTTCCATCTTTATTATTGTAAGTGAAGCATTTTGATACAGAAAACAAAAATAATTCGCCACCACCAACTTCTTACACTATTCCCTTCTCTGACTTAAACCAACCTTTAGATATTCCTAAATGCAACTTTCACGTTAAAACGTGGATTACAACAAATTTCTTGCAATCTTTACTTCCTAATTAGTTCCCTGGAAGAGGGAAATGCTTGGAACTTCATTAATAGTAATGCCTGGGGCGTGTGTGTAAAGAGGAGATGATGCTTTGCAAGATACATTTCCGTGTAAATATCTGACACTTAATTCACGTCTCTTATCCCTAATTGAGGAGTTTGGTGGGGCTTTGGGTATTTAGTGGATCTGGGGGAAAAAAGCCTCAACCAAAGGCCCTGCCTTGCTTGATAAGAAGCCAAATGTTTGTTCAGAGGTGTGATAAGGAGCCCACGTGAGCTCCTCTCACAAACACCTCAGGTCTCACTTGGAATTTCATTGGACCAGCTTGGCATTATTCCATCAATCCCAGCAAATTGGGCACTTCTCTCTGCTTTTCCATTGTCTCTGTCATTATATCCTGCCTTGCTGCTGGAAAATTCTCCCAGAGCCTCTCTGGAATATAGAATAGAGTATTAAAGAGAAAAGCCAGGGATGGGTTTTATTCAAATATTTATAGCTCGTTATCCTTCTTGTTGTTTCAAGAACTCATTTCATTTATAGAAGTTTCTATAATTGATTTTATTGATTATTCCTTGATTCTTTAGCAGATCCTATGCTTTTTATCCAGAATTTGTGTGTGTGTGTGTGTGTGAACTCTTCAGCTTCAGACCACGGGGCTTCGTGTTTGTGTTGGCACGGGGATTTTGGGGTGGGGGTACCCTGAGCCACTGGGCTGTGTGGAAATGCTCCTGTGCCACCTGTGCACCTCAGATCCACAGGGTCTCCTGCAGCTAAGAAGTGTTTGTGTGTCTAAAGGCTTTATTTTTACAACTGTTGTAACTGGAGGATCCAATTTAGGAATTTAACAAAAAGTCGCCCGCTGGAGCTTGGCCTTTACCTTTGTATGACAAAAGATGCTTTTCCTATTTCAGGTGCTGCAACTACAAAGCAGAAAGGGGAGAATAACTTTATTTTTCCTTCTGTCGAGTGATGATAGAGATCTGAAATACAGAGATCAATCTGCTTGGGGCAGGAAAAAAATACAGCATCTCTTGTTTGAGAGTTCGAGGAGCAAATGCCCCATTCCCATTCCCAGTTAAAAGATACTACAGAAAGGGAGATGAAGGAGTGTTGGGCTCAGAATTATGTCCTTCTCTGCCTCTGCTTTGACTCCTTTGGAAAACTGGAGTCCTTGCATTGAAGACTTGGTGTTATGGTAAAATATGATTTGTAGTAGTTTCAACATCTGTCATAAAGGACTGATTTTTGCTCACTCAAAGAATCACTGTCAAAGGTATCAGCCAAAAATGATACAGTTTGAATTTAGAAAAATGGGAATTGACATTTAGGGTTTACTCTTGTACTCCATGGATAAAACACCCAAAGGGAAATCGAGTTAGAATCGATTGAGAATTATTTACACAGAGACCAAAGATGCAGAAGGACAAGGGAGACCCCTCCCCTCTGGACAAGAGTTTAAGGGAATTAGCAACATGGATCTCATTAGGATGGATTTAACACAGTGCCAGCAAATTCCTGAGGCTTTGCTGTGGATATGGGATCTCTGCCATGGGTAAGGATGGATCTGTCTCAGGTAAGGAATTTCAAGCCTTGAGGGACATCTCAAGGGGAGGTTGAAGCATTTGGAGTGTGGCAGCTTCAACCTCCATCCAAGGTGCCATTTCTGACACTTCCTCTTCTACTTATTGACTCCATTCACATTCTCCTCAGCCAGAAGTGATTAAAACCAAGGCAATTGGAATATTATGTTCTCCTAGTTTAATAGTGCACTGTGAACCCTCTAGTAAAAGACCAAAGAAAATAGACTTTAGTTGAAATTTTCCTTAATTCCTTTTGCATTTTTTAATTCCGTGCTATAATACCACAATCCCCATCACCTTTAAAAACATCTTAAAATGTAATTAGTGTCATTTATCCAGGGGACACTTGGTTTACTATCTTTTCATTACTAAAAATTAGTCCCAGGCTGCCTTTCTGGCCTGGTTTAGGAAATGAATCTGATCTCTCAGGGCTACACAAAATCAGCTTTAGGTGGGAGCCACAATGATTGGGTTGGTTTTTTTAAATGTTGGTTGTTAACTCTGTATTTAATAGATACAGAAAATCATAGAACCATGGAAGGGTTTGGGTTGGAAGGGATCTTAAAGATCATCAAGTTCCAACCCCCGGCATGGACAGAGAACCCATAAAATCACATATAATTAAATCACAGAAGGAGAATAGGAATGAATTTTCCTATTTCCCCACTGGAATAAATGAAATCCACATCAATCCCAGCTGATTTCCTTTTTTTTTACTGGTCTGGGAGGTTTTGCAGGAAATGTTCTGAGCAAAGCCCTGTTGGGTTGATGTGTTGGATGATGCATCAGCCAGTTCTTTCTCAGCTTGTAGGAAATCAGTTGTGTCGGGGTACAACCATAAAGACCTTATTGCCAGGACCAAAACCACTTCATTTTATCCTTTTTTTCGGTCTTTTTTCCCCTTCCTGGATGTAGGAACTTCTGAATTCGTCTAAGCCAAGCACAAACCATGCCTTGTGCACCGAGTCATTAAAACAAAGTAATGCTAGACAATTGAATTAAATGTGGAGAAAGAAGATTTAAACCTCTTTCTCTCTGCTTTAATAGGAAGATGATGCAAATGGCAGTGGATAAGCAAATTATAATACATTTGGATGAAAAAGTGGCAAGTTGGAGTGATAGGTCGGAGTGTCTATATGGGAAGTTAATGATGCAGTTGTGAAGCAGAATGAGGGGATGGATGGGGTGGATGTAATACCAGGGAAATTAAAGCAGGTTAATTCCAAGCCTTGCTGCAAGATTCCATTACTCCGCACTCTGAGAGCAGATTATTACAGTTATTTAATGTATTTAACCCACTTAATGCTTTCGGATCGTGCTTATGCAGGAAACCAGAGGATGGAAGTGTTTTAACTTCACTTTTTTTGCAGAAAAAGGGGTTTTGTTTTTAATTTGAAAATAGGCACTCAGTGGCCAGTTGCTGATGTTCCCGTGGAGAGCAGAGCAGAGCAGAGCAGAGCAGGGATTTAATCAGAAATATTGACCTGGAGAAAAGGTCTTGGCTTCCAAGCTGTTTTCCAGTTGTGGGAGTTCAGCTCTCCACACAAATGTTGGTTCTTATCTTCACCTCTGGGAAGTTTTACCTCGAGTCCGAACAGATGAGAGACGCCTGCAGATGTTGTTTCAAGATGTTTATTTCTCCTTATCTCTAATTTGTTCTAAGCTCTGGCTGCACGTCTGATGCCAGCCAAAACCAAGTGGGAACTGCCCAGTCTTGGGCTGTCCCTGTCCTTTTTGTACCCTTTCCAAGGTCCAACCATTCTTCACAACGTATTTATTATTTACTCTTTTCTACCAATTAATTTGCACCTATTCTAGACACGGAATTTCTACCTCTTTTTCATTCTACCAATCATTTTCTGCCACAACTACTAGAGAAGATGGAGGAGAAGGAGAAGAAGAAGAAGAACAGGGCAACACCCAAAACCCTCCATCTTAAACCCTTCATCCTCATATTAAAAATCCTAAAATCTTCTTTTTAACCTTGTAAAATACTAAACTACTGTTCATTTTCACACTCTCGTGGTTTGCACTGATTCTTGCAATGTTGGTAACTTTTCCCATGGGCTAAGGTCAAAGACAGGGTTATTCTGAGCTTTTTACCAGGGTCTGGGACCCCCTTGCTGGGGCTTGTGACCACCCAGGACAGCCCAAGGCATTCCCTGAGCTCCCAGGGCAGCCAGAGGCATGCCTTGGGCTCCAACATCCAGTGTGGTCTCGTTTATTTTATTTGTTGCTAAGCTTCCTCCTTTCCCCCATTCCCCTCATTCCCTCCCTTTCCCCTGAAGATTTTTCAGCCTGGAGAAGAGAAGGCTCCAGGGAGAGCTCAGAGCCCCTTGCAGGGCCTCAAGGGGCTCCAGGAGAGCTGCAGAGGGACTGGGGACAAGGGATGGAGGGACAGGACCCAGGGAATGGCTTCCCAGTGCCAGAGGGCAGGGATGGATGGGATCTTGGGAAGGAATTCCTGGCTGGGAGGGTGGGGAGGCCCTGGCACAAAATGCAGCTCTCCTTTAGGTGTTACTCCAGCACAGAGATACTTTCCTGTCACCTTTTTTTTCCCCCCTTCCTTTTTTGACCAGCCAGTCACTGCGTGAGAACTTCTTCCCAAGGCTTTGAAGCTCCTCACTTGGAGAAAGTGAAAAAATCCTGAAAATTTGGATGTATACATGGAGGTTTTGTTTCTCCACTAGAAGTGGAACTTGACTTTCAAAGTCCCTTAACGAACCTATTTTGCTTTAAAAAGCTTTAATTTCTCCCCAGTGTCTCAGAAATGTCCCAAACCGGTTCTTAGGCTGAGATGTTTGTGTTCAGGTTGGGCTGAGCCCTCAGAATTGGGGGGAAATAACTTTATTCCAGTTGTAGTGCTTAATCTTTTAAGAAATACAAGGACAGTCTCTGAATTTTCCTGAGTGAATGCATTCCTGAGTGATCAAGTCTTCCATGCAACTTCCAGCAACTTCATATCCTGGAGGTCTCATGATTTTTTGAGGACCCAAAAGTTGTTGGGATTGATAGAATTTGGAGACTGGGGAACCTCAGCAAACGGAATTGCATCAACCTCACTTTCTGTAGAAATTAGCTCAAAATCCGGGGTAGTGCTACAGCTTTTTTATTTAATTCACAAGTTTTATATAAAACACATAAATATGCTTTTAGTAAGTTTTGGTCAGCATTCACAAGAGGGAAGTGGAGGCAGAAAAGAAATAGATATTTTGGGGCGAGAAATAGGTATTTTAGGGCAAGAAATAGATATTTAGGGACAAGAAGTAGGTATTTGGGGGCAAGAAATAGGTACTTGAGGGCAAGAAATTGGTATTTTAGAGCAGGGGAGGAGAAGAGGAGGCTGCTGGGCTGGCAGGTCATGGAGCACAAGCCTTTCACACCTGTGGGGTCTGTTCTGCTCTTCTCTAAAAGTGCCCTTAGGCAGAACCAGATTTCTTCCTACAACTTGGTTTCAAATGAAATTGAGTGGCTATTACTGTTAAGAATTATTCGGAAAACACATCAGGAAATTATCTGTATTCACACCAAACTGAGTTAGAAGGCAGAGATGGTTGAGATGGCAGCGACACAGGCACCTGCCTTGGTCTGGAATGATTTTGGCTGTGCCCTGAACCATCTCCCAGGAGCACCAGAGCTATTTAGGAATAACCAAATCCATGGAGATGGATGAGGAACCTGCAGGTGTTTTGTGCTCCCAGCAGATACCCCCTGAGCTGGCACTTGGATTCGCTGCTTGACTGCGATTTTGGCTTTTCTCCACACCACAAATTGATGGTGTTTGGGTTTTTTAGGGTGTCTAACAGAGCTGGCCCACGAGACAGTCAGTGCTGGACTTTTACAGGGAAATCCTCTGCTTTTTGAGCACAGCTGCTGCTGTTGGGTGAACGTTTTCACAGATCAAATCAGCTGTGCAGAATTATTTCCCCGGTGAGACCAAGGCACCTCTGTGTTTTCAGCTCTGCTGGAAATTTCAGGGTATTGGAGAGGGGAAAAAAATAATAAATCTGTTCCTTGACGGAACTAGCAAATGTTCCTGGTTTCTGAGAAGCAAGAGCTGCGTGTATTTACTTGGACTTTTTCTATTTGATGCCTGCTTCTGACATTCTGGACATTTATGGATGCATTTGCTTTGTCTGGCTTTCTAAAGAGGAAGCCACCTGGTACTGTCAATGTTATTGGATCACCCTTCAGAAAAGAAAAGGAGATTTTTGCTTTTCATCTTCCATTTGAAATAGCTCATTAGTTAAAAATACATACTTATTGAGAGAGATAATACATTTTAAAAAAAATATATATGTATAGGGAAACATAATGCACTAGGCTGTGCACTGATCTTGGATTGTGTCGGGGAGAGCACAAGCCAAGGAGAGAAGTTCAAACCTCACTTGGCAGCAAAATCAGCCCATGAAGTCCTGTCAGACACAGCCCATAAACAGTGCTGGGGACACAGGGAAGGAAGGGGAGGCAAAGCTTTCCTCCAGTTCTCTGCACTTTGTGCTGCAGTTGAGCATCATTTCCAACCAAAGGGCAAAACCCCAAACCTCTTGAGCTTGTGTTTCTCAGACTTTTCCTGGTGTGTCCTTCTCAGCCTTGACAGCTTCTCCTCAAGCTGATAAATGAGGGTTGCATTGTTTTTATTACCCTCAATATGTTGTCTACTGGGCTGTTAATGCTTAGTGGCAGGAGAAATTCCTGCTCAAGCTCATGAAGGGAATCACTGAAGTATCCAAGAGGCCCCAGAAGCAGATGTGAGGGATCTGATTTTCTCTGCTTGTTAACTTCTATACAGAAGATAAAAATTAATCTCTTCTGCTTCAGAAATTCTTGAGGGTAAGGCCATGGGTTCATCCTGACAGCTGGCAGAGAGTCCTTAATGGAATTGTGAGCCAGGCTGCTCCAGCATCTCTCACCTTCCTCCTCCAGGGCCACGCAGGGCAACGAGGTGTGAAAATTGGGAAAACTCCTCTTGTCCTCATGTGGGAACAGGACACTCCTTCACACACGAGAAGCTTTATACCTCTCTCCCAGGATTTCCATGAGCAGCGGACACGTTTTGTGGCAAGTCCTGCCATGTTTTTCTCTATCCCTTGTGTTCTTGCCCCTTTGGGACGCATCTTGTGCTGCTAACGTGAGGAAGCGGCGGCTCTGACCCCACATGCGCTGGTAAAGTTTTATCTGCCACTGGGACTTCTCTGTCAGCCCCAACTTTCCCATGAGGGTTCTTTTTGCCGCCGTCTTTTTTTCCTTTATCTCCCAGCCCACGCGGTCGGCCGGGGAGCGCCGTCCTGAGGGAGAGAGCTGCCGCCATTTCCCCGTTGTCCTTCAGGCCCCACGGTTGCCAGGGAATGGTGCCATCTTGGGGAGGGGCCCTGTTAGCGTTGAAACACATCATCACGGCATGATTATATGCAGGTGCTTTTATTGAAGAGCTCTGGGAATCAGGGGTACAGACCCAAATCTGACTCCGACTTGGGTTTGGGATAGACACATTTTATACCCTTTCCTTATGTAACTGTTATACAATCATATGTTGGTTATTAACTTTCTATTGATTCCACCCGAGCATGAATTTTAAGTCCCCTTCCCACTATTGATTCTACCCAAGCATGAATTTTAGGTCCCCTTCCCACAGCATTTCCACTGTTGTTGTCCCTTTCTCGTGATTCCTTGTTACAACTGAATAATTATTTTTGATTACTAAGTAATCATCGCATTTGTTATCTACCGTACAGGTGGGAACACAGGGACAGGTTCACATGATTTAGCAAAGACAATGCCTACTGCCTGTCCCAAGGCCTATTTTCGCTACCACGATTTTAGAAACATTTTAACCCTATGCTATCAGCCCTGCTGCCATTTCCCCTTTGTCTCCCTACCCGTGGGCGCCATCTTGGGAAGGGCGTTGCCGCCATTTTGGGGTGTCTTTGTTCCCATGGGGTTCCTGAGATTCAGGGGTTTTGTATCTAATGATTATTTACTTTTAAGTTTTTGCTTGTTGCCATTTCACTTGTTGGTAACCTGTTGTTTTTTCACTTCTATCAACTCATGTTCATTCCTTATTGGGTGAAGGGGATTGGTTGAAGCTAAGGGGAGGTGACTCATTTTAGAGTGTCCACCTCTTTAAATTGTCGTAAACCAAGACAAGGGGCTCCAGGAGAGCTGCAGAGGAAACTGGGACAAGGAATGGAGGGAGAGGACACAGGGAATGGCTTCCCACTGCCAGAGGGCAGGGATGGATGGGATCTTGGGAAGGAATTCCTGGCTGGGAGGGTGGGGAGGGGCTGGGCTGGAATTGCCAGAGAAGCTGTGGCTGCCCCTGGATCCCTGGAAGTGTCCAAGGCCAGGTTGGATGGGGCTTGGAGCATCCTGGGATAGTGGGAGGTGTCCCTGCCATGTCAGGGGGTGGCACTGGATGAGGTTTAAGGTCCCTTCCAACGCAAATCATCCTGAGATTCCATGAATCCCATCACCAACCTCTAGGAAACATTCCCCTTTTTTGTGCAGTGTTTTATGATTTTTTTTGGTAACACAAATATCAGAGGAGAGGGAAGGCTTCTGACTCCAGTGGTGGAAAAACAAACCAAGTGATGTTCTTTGCCCTTTTAGACCTGACTGATGGGTACAGTTTAAATTTCAGGTTTATATCATGCACTCAATACCTGAGTGTATATATTTAAAAAATGAACCTATTCAGTCAGTAAAGAGTGTTCAGGAGGGAAAAAAAGCTGCTCCATTGATTTGTTCTGTGTGTTTGTATCTTTGCATTGGGTACTCCTGTATTCTGGGACTGTTGGAGAAGATCTCGAATGCAGGGAGCACAAGTCTAATTATTTTGTTCACTAGAGGCAATAATTGGCTTGTTCAGAAGTAATGAGATAATTCAGATGTAAATTTGTTTTGGAGAGGGGGAATTTTAATAATGGATAATCTAGGAAATTATATCATGAATGAAAGAATATTTTGTTTCTAAAAGGAACAAGTAATGTAAGTACAGAAGGTTGGGGCCATTTCAACTCATTCGCAGCTGGAAGGAAAATCTGGGCAATTGCTGTTGACTCCTGTGTAAGTGCTGGGTGCTCTGAGCTGGTGCAGAGGGGTTTTAACAGGGCTCTTATGCTGTGAGTATTTCCAGCATTCAGGAACTTCCCTGTGGAGAGAGTTTAAGAGATGAACTTCATGGTGAAAGCACACGAGGGGCCATTGTAAGTGTAAGCCTTGTGGAAATGTTCTGGTGAACAGAATCCAGACTTGAGCACTTGTGTCTTGATATTTTTCCTTAAATATTTCCTTAGCATTCCTCAGAACATCCTTCAGGCAGTTTTGGTGAGCCAGTGTGTGTTTCCCTATAGAAATAGGGTTTTCTGTTTGCTGTTACAACTCTGATTTTAGGGGCTGGGCTTGGCTTATTTAATGTCACAGTTGTATTTTCCTGATTCTCAAGCAGAACTGCTCTGTGCTGATTCCATATCCAGTGCTGGCTTCCTTTGGAGCTCCTGAGGACTCTCCATGCCTTGGACTTTCAGCCTTGGCTTAGTGAGCTTTGCTCTAGCAGAAGGTGTGGAACAAGATGATTTTTAGGGTCCTTTCCAACCCAAACCATCCTGGGATTCTGTGAATCGGCTAAAACAAAGTGTTGGTGCCCAGTGGTGTCCTCAGGAGGTGTAAATGTGAGGATGAGGTAGGTGGGCACCTTCTGCCCTCCACATTAATGTTGTAACTCCAACTTTTGTCTGTTAATTCAGGGAATTGAGCAGTGGAGGAAGCTTTGAGATGCTGAACTTCATTGGGGGATCCTGGATTTAACCAGGGAACATTTGTTGGTGTTTTTAGCATCCCTCTGCTCCTTTCCCCTCACCTTGTCCTTTGTTTCACCCTCTCCTTTTGCTCTGGAAGCATCTGAGTTACGTGTCAAGCCCTTCTGGTTGGTCCCGTGCTGAAGAGCTGTGGCTAATTTTAATCAAGCCTGAGCTGTCATTCCGGTTCATCAATGTCACATTAGCGTCATTTCTCTTCATCAATGTCACATTAACAGTAAATCCCAACTCCCTGATTATTAAAGTGGATGGAAATCACAGCTCTGTGTGTGGCCAAATAGCTGCTCATCAGCAGGGTGCTTGATGGGCCCTGATCGTTTCATTCGGGCCTTAATCAAGGACTCTCTGGGTTTATCCTGGTGCTGTGGAGTCACATTAACACCTGCACGTGCTCCCTGTTTCTGTTCCGCTCACATCTGGAGCAGAAACCTGGATTTCAGCTGAAGCATTGCTGGAATTAACAGCTTAAGCCCTCAGTGGTATTGAGAGCAAGTGGGTAAGAATTGGTGTTTAAGACTGGGAAGATTGGGAAGGTGGGGAGTCATTAAGGAGGGAGGATGAACAAATGTTTAGTGCAGAGCACCACATGTCAGAGCACTGCCTGGTTATCCCTGGCATAAATCTTCACTGCCTCGTTAGCCTGGGGTTTGTTTGATTATTGCCTCAGTTCCTTCCCTTTTCCCTCTGCTCTTTCCCTGTATCTCTGCCTTGCCCCATTCCCACAAGTTTGTCCCAGTTTGGACCCAAACTGGTCTGGTTACAGCTACAAGCTGCAGGCTGTGCCTGAATTTGTTCAGGGTGATCCACGCTTGGCTCTGAAGGTCCAAGGTAAAGCTTTGGTGTTTTAATGCAGCCCAACCTTTGTTACTTCTGTGGGCTCTGTTTGTCTTTTTGCTTTGTCTATGGACAGACAAAAACTTACACATTTCAGCAGAACGGGTGTTTCAACAGGAATGATCATGGGATGTGATTTTGGAAGCACAGATGATGCTCAGGTTGGAACTAGGTGTTCTTTAAGCTCCTTTCCAACCCAAACCATTCCACAATTCCGTGAGAAGTGCAAAGCATCCCCACAAAATCCTGTGGCTGCTCTTATTTCTCAAATCATTCCATGCTCTGTTGAATTCCCTTGAGGCTCTTGCCTATCTGTGACCCCTTATTAAAGAATAATTTGTTTTTCCTCAGTTGGCACAAAAGGTCCCAGTCCAGTGCAAGGAGCATTTTGGTAACTCATGAGTAATTAGCTGAAATTGCAAGTTAACCAGCAGTGGTGCCCAGTAGCATAACAGGAGAGAGGTGACAAGATGAAACTCGTCAGGCACCAAATTAAATTGCTTTGATCCCTTAAGTTTCTCCATGCTTGGAACAGTGTATTTATGATAGAATTCCATACAAATATCCATGGATATGTGAACATTTAAGACTCAGTAAAGGAGTAAGAATTGAGCAAAGGGGTTTGTGATGCATTTTCTGCTCTCGAGCCCAGGCTCTTTCTGCCTGAAGCCACTTGAGCTGCTGAATTTCCAATCATTTCCCCAGTTCCTTCCTCAGTTTCTGTGTGCAGTGAGCGCTTTCTCAAGAGTTTCTGCCCAACTTTTAGTGCAAAATTGAGTCAGTACTGCCACAGACTTCACTGGCATTAGACTTAATTAGTGCCAGCCTCGTTAAAGGGAAGAAAAAAGCCTGTCTGGGGATGTTTATCAGTGGCAGATCTGCTCTGTCAAGGGGAGTTACAGTTAACCTTTAACTGGTTTGGATGGCAGCTAAAAGGTGCTTCCATCCTCTTCAGCTGTCATCAGGCCTGGTTAAAGGTCAGCATCTTGCTTCTGGCACCGGGATCCTGCCAGGGCACTCTTGTTTTCCCAAGAACCCACCCGAGCCGGGGTCTGATTTCCAAGCTGTACCCTCAGAAGACAACCAGAAAGCAAATAAAATCAAGGGAATGCAGGTTCCATCTTAAAAACAGCCACGTAGGAGAGCACACGTTTCGGAAAGAACAAATTCCTGTGTGCTCTCTTCATTAGTGAGTCTTGGATTTAATTGGAATCCTTAAACCAAAAGCCCTGGTGGCTTCTT
Organism: Falcunculus frontatus; assembly: GCA_013398115.1. Classification (NCBI taxonomy): domain Eukaryota; kingdom Metazoa; phylum Chordata; class Aves; order Passeriformes; genus Falcunculus; species Falcunculus frontatus. The sequence goes on along the minus strand of VZRV01007879.1, from coordinate 219,737 downwards.
TACTCCGGTGTCGCTTCCAGTCCTGACGCAGTCAAAAAATCCAGTCGTTAGGAAGAAGCTCAGCCCCTTGTTTCCTCCTGCACTTTTCTCTTTTTGGGGTCTGTTTTCAGGTTATATTAAACATCAAATTCAAATAACGTGCGCCCTGGGATGGAATTTGTCAGAGTTCAGCATCTCCTGCCTCCAAATTCTTCCCTCTGAAGCAGCAGCTGAATCAAAGCTCAGCTTTAGCAGCACTGGGCAGCTGGAAGAGAGTTAGAAAAGGGATGTTGGAAGGAGACCTGGTGGGTGGCAGAGCCTTTTAACCCCATGGAAAGCCTTTGGACTCAAGATTCACAGTGAAGATGGTCACAGAAGCTGCTTGCAAACCCAACTGGACTTTTTAAATCAGGAGCATCATCCCCATGGCCACAGCAGCATCTGAGGTGGAAACTTCATCCTGGAGCTCAGCAGATCGAAAGGCAGGTTATGAAGTTCATGTCTAGCTCTAAAATCAGCTCGGGTTTGGGTTTTTCAGCTGGTGAGCAGCAGTTTAAGGCTGTAGTGGACTCTGGAAGGCATAAAAATCAGTGTAGCTGTGGGCAGGTGTGAAGTGTTTTCCTTTCTCAGCATTTGATATCTTTCATGGTGCTAGAGCTGTGTGATAAATAATGGGATTATTGATATGTTGGTACCTGGTTTTGTAAGGCTTTGATTGAACCCAGGATCCTCTCTGATTTCAAACTCATTTATGAGTGGCATTGTAATACACTTCTTTATTTTGGTAAGCTGCATCTTCATAAATTAAAACCCAAATAATTTTCCCTTTTTTTTCAATGATACCCACCAATGATGAAAAACACCCATTTTTTGGGATCAGTTATCAATGAATTGGTGCTGAGATTTTCCTGGAACTGCCACACAGGGGAAGTGAAAAGCAGTGACACAATTTACAAACAAGAGTAATTTCAGCTGTTTATACACAATTACATCTCTGCTCCCCAAGGAAACTGCTGAAGGAACATTGTAAGTTTAACAGCTTTATTTTTATAAACACTTCTTTTAATTGCTGAGCTGAAGTTGTGTTTATTACTGAAAATTCCCAAGGCTTTCTGCAAACAGTGCAATCTCCTTCACTCAGGCTCGATTTAGTTACGTATTTTCATCCTCCTGGTTATGCTCTGTTTTTCTCATCTCTTCTTAAACTCATTTAATCCAGGTTTCCATATATTATGGAAACTATCCCTGTTTTCTTGAGACCAATTCCAGCTTTCTAAGTGAACAGTACTAAAAGTTAACAGAAGACTTTGTTCTTAAATACCATCCTCGTATAAAGGCTTTGAAGTGTTACAGAAATATTCCTAATTATTCAGTGTAAGCCTTGTCTGAAGTATCTTAATGTTGATTTTCCAGAGTGATAAAAGAAGCAGAGAGGGATTTACCTCATTTATGTGCAGCACCAGAGGCTGTATTTTATAACCTGACTATTTCACCTTTCCTGGATATCATGGAATGGTTTGGATGGGAAAGGAATTTAAAGCTCATCCAGTCCCACCCTCTGCCATGGGCAGGGACAGCTCCCACTATCCCAAGCTGCTCCAACCTGGCCTTGGACACTTCCAGGGATCCAGGGGCAGCCACAGCTTCTCTGGGCAACCCCTTCCACGGCCTCCCCACCTTCCCAGCCAGGAATTCCTTCCTTTGGGAAGGTTCCTGCCTTCTTTGTTTTCCTTTTGCCTGGAGAGTGCAAGAAGACTGAGCTTCATTCCACCTTGCCATGATCCCCCCTCTTCTTCTGGTTTTGTCACTCATCCAGAATCCTGGTTTCCCAGCCAAGGATTAACCTGGACCCCACATTGGGGAGGAGGAGGAGGATAATCTGGTTCACCTTGTAATGCCACCTCCACTGCTGGAGGAGGATCCCTGGATACACCTGATCCAACCAACTTTGAGTGAATGCAAAAGCATGGACTCCCCTGGCTCAACACTCCATTTCTTCAATTCCCTTTGGAACCTTTCCCAATGGATTCAGTAGGATTGTGACCTATTTTTGCTACTGATGCCTTGAAAAATTCAAATTATGCTCCGTGAGTACCCTGGAGCTGTTTTATAGTCACTACAAAAAGCAGCTGTGGAGGGGGAGACAGCAGCTGGGATGGGCTTTTCTTCCTCAGTCTTACTCTGCTTGTCCCAAATAGGGTTTTTAGGGGGAAGCTGAATGGAACTCCTGCCTGTGGTTGCATGAGAATATAGGACGATCCCAACTATTCATTTTGGGACCGGTGAGAATTTCTTAAAGCTCAAGTGACCTAAAAAAGGAGCGTTTCTTTGTTTTTTACTTCTCCCCGGTCTCTCTAATCCTTTCAGCACACGCAGAAATGGCTTTCTTACAAAACCATCATGGCGCAATGACCCGTCCTGTGATTCCCACCAAACACTCATTACCCTTCTCTGTGAAACCCGTTTCCCTAAGTTCTCCCATTCCAACATCCTGATTTCCGAGTGCCTGTCCCACTTTCCTTTCTTTGCCATTAACAGGAATTTCTGAATACATCTCCTTGCAACAAATTAAACGAGGTTACAGCTTGGTGGCCCATCCGCACAAGAGCCTCAGTTGGGCTTTGTGTCTTCAATCTTTGAACTTTGGCTTTGTCCTTTTGGTTGTTGTTCCCTGAATGCTCTGGCACGAGGACGAAATTAAAAAGCACTTCAGCTGCTGCTGAATGGTGGGTGATGCTGAACCCTGGTCTTGAAATGGAAATTAAAGCCCCGTCTTTTTTACATTCCTTTTCTTAAGCAACAGGATATTGATCCGCTGGGTTGAAGTCTTTAAAAGAGCCGCTCTGTTATCTTTCTTCCCGGTTTATTTTTCTGGAGGAGCACGTTTCAGTTATCTCTGCGTTCAGCGGCCTGAAAGAACGTGGAGATCAGATTTAGGTTATTAGAGGGATAAATCTTGTGCTTCATTCGCTGCTTTCTTATCCCGCCTCGTGCCGCCGATGAAAGCGGCGGGATCTGAGGCCCAGCTTTGTCTGGAAGTTTTTTAGCCGTGGGAAGGGTTCCTGTTAAATGCCTATTTGAGATTAAAGTCAGATGCATCAAAACCATTGATGTGTTAAGCCTGAGCGAGCCGAGTTCCTATTTTGAGTTTCAGCGTGTTGCAGTGCAGTTGGACACGGATCTTTGTCGGGGCACTGTCCCAGCTCTTCCATGCGATCGCATCCCGGGAGCTGCTGCGTAAGAGCTGAGCTTGGACCCGTTCTGTGAGCGTTGGTGGCTTTGTAGTGGCTGTTCTCAGCAGCAAGCCCCGGCTCCGAGCAGTGGTATCTGTGTAGTAAAGGCTGTGTAAGTGCTCACTGCTGGCAGCACATTCCAATCCGCCTCGCTTCAGCTCCGTCCCTCCTTCCCAGCGCTGGAGATTTCAGGAAACATTAAAATTTGGCTCTTTCACACTCAGTGCTTCACACAGAACTCTGAGTGCCTGCTGCAGCACGAGAGGAAAATCCAGCTCCTCCAGGTCAGGCGGAGGGGGAGGCGCTGCAGCGTCCGGGGGTTGTTCCATGATGCCATGGCAGCGCTCCGTCGTTCCCGGCCGCGCTGCCAGAGCATATGGATCTCCATATGGACACTTGCTGGGGCTCTGCCACCTGTAGTCAGGCTGGGCTTTGCCCAGGAGATGAAGCAAAGGGAATGCAGCACTGAAATCAGGAACCACTCCGGTTTTATGGGGCTTGCTGTTGTCACAGCAACTACTGGAACAACCAAAAAAAAAAAATAAACAAATGGATTTAATGAGCGTTTCGGTAATCCAGGAACAAACGTTTCCAACACCTCATTACTGGGGTGAGGTGGGCTTTACACGTTCTTGTCTCCAGAAATACAAAATGATTTGTTTTGATACAGCTTTGGGGAGAAAAATGGAATTAAACAAGTTGGTTGTCATTAAAAGTATTGCTGCCGTGTGATTTGAATGTGTCTTCATCTCCCAGAAATAATGATGTACCAATTAATAGTTAATGATTAATAGTAGCAGGTTTGAATTTTAAAAAAGCAGGGAAAATACATCCTATGAATGATTTGCCATAGATTGGTTCTGTTAAGATGGGGATTTTTTTACAACATAAATATAATATCTAAATTTACATTTCTTTGCTCTTTTTCAAGCAGCTCTGTTACTGCTTTGGGTGCTGTACTGACTCTGTGATTCTCTATGAGCTGGATCCTGTATTAGTAGGAATTTTTAAAAAAATAAATATATAACTTTTAACAGCTTGGGGGGGGTTAAAGTAACATCATGTGTGATTTTGCAATAATCTGTCATTTGGGCACTGTTTTCTATTTCTTAGGCTTCGTTCTGGTGTCAGGATTGCAGTGAGAGGTGTGCAATATTTTATAATCCAAGGGATGCAGCAGCAGAGATCTGAAGTTCTGGTCTTTCCAGGAGTTTTTGAGGTGGATTTAAGTCATGCCAGTGTGTGCATCAGAGACACTTTTAATGAATATTGGATGGTGCTCAGGCTGGAAATGATGGATTTAAGGAGTTGGATGTAACAGGTAACAACTTGAGGACAAATCAGAAGAGATTTCACTTTGTCTGCACAAGGATGTTGCTGAGGGTCTTTCTTCCCAAGTAACTCCATGTGGAATGGGAAAATTCAGATGTGTGCATTTACTTTGTTACCTCCTATTTTATTTAGAAGCTTTCCTGCTCAATTTCAGCCGGAACAATTTCAGTCATGGACTGAAAATTCAGTATTTTTAGCTAATCAAGACGTGGTTTAGAGCTCAGTGTCCTCAAGGACTTGGGCATCTGTGTTTAATTTTCTGTCTGTTGGGGAAAAAATAGAGAAGTCCCATAAAATTAACTTTTTTTGCTTCTTTTTCCACCCAGTGTATCAAATACACACTGGAACTGGGTGAGCTGTAAGGTCTCTTCCAACCCACTCCAGTCTGGGATTCCCTGAATTATGCATTTATCCCCTCTTTTAATGTTCCTTTTCCCTGGGAATTCACTGAGCATGGACAGGGGAGGTTTTAATGCCCCATCCAGCTTTGACATCCTGGGACATTAAACTGCAGAATGGGATTGTTCCATTTCCCAGGAAGAATTCAGAAGTGAATTCACATCCCAGGAGTGAATGAGGAAGGTGCTGGCCGTGGTGATTCCCTAAATTCCACGTGTGTCCAGCAGCACAGAGCAAAGCCATTAAATCCAGGCAGTTCCCTGCTCTCCTGGTGTGCCCCCCGATCCATTCCTAAAGGATTGGGGTGGCTTTAACAAAACCCAGTCTCTCTGAACTTGTTTTCTCCAGGAAAAGCCCTTCCCAGGGACCTGACAGATCACCTCTGCCGTGCTTCCAGACGTCCTGGCTCTCTAATTCCTCTCCCTAACGAGTTCTGTGCTGCACGATAAAATATTCATGTTCCAATAGGTTCTGAACTAATTATCTGCAGCCGGCACTTGCCTGAGCAGTCGTTTGCTGTTAGCTTGGCTCAAGTTAATGGCTTGTATTTCAGTACAAATAGTCCCTCCTGGCTGTTTCCTGTCACTGATTTTTATCCTAAATGGAGTTTCCATATGTGTCTGCAGCTAATTCTTGTGACATCCAAAGGAGCTTTCTCCTCCTGCGCCCAGGAAGAGGAGGAGGAGGATGTGTTGTAGATTATATTTTATGTATTATGCAGTTGCTGCAACTGCGTTTTCCTCGGAAGCAAATGTCTGTGGGTCTGATCTCTCCACGCTGTGCAGTTGTACTCAGAGCTTCCCTACACCTCGTGCATTTTTATCAGCTCTAAATTACGAGTATTTCTACAGCCGGGGACTATTCTGGTCAGATATTGAAGTTAAACAGCCGAAAAAAGGGAAGAAAATGATACAGCACGGGAAAACACACAGGTAAAATAACCTCAGTGTTCATCTGGAGGTATCACATTAAATTCAAGCATCATCAGAAAATCCTCATGATGTTGATTTGGAGCTCAAAAGTGCCCTTAAAAGCTGAATAAAATGTCACTGGGTTCCAAAAGGGCTAAAACATCTTGAATTTTCATTATTCTGCCTGTGACAATGAAGGTTTTTTCTCCCTCCTTTCTCAGAGAGAACCTTATATTTAAAATATTGACAGATCTTAATCTTTTAATGTTGCCATATGTCCACTTAGAGTTAAAATGTAAATACTTCCATACTGGAAATGTATGGCAGGGATTTTGACTAATCACACGTCCGTGTGCCTAACTGTTGCTGGGATCAAGGCCTGCAAGTGCTAGCATGGAAATAAATTAGGAATCTTTATTTTTCCTTCTTTTTTAAAAAAAAAATAAACGTCATATTTATAGCGACTAATTTAAACAGCTTGCAGGGGAAAAAATCTGCTGAAGTTTCTGCTAATTTTTTCCCACATTAGTCCTAATGGGATGTTGTATCTGTCATGTCTGAGAAATTCATTTAGGCACAAGATTTAGTAGAGATTTGTGTTACAGAAGTGGAGAGAGACTCTTGCCATGGGTGTTTATTTGATACCTGAAGAGATTATTGTGTTTTCAGTTAGTCTAATTCAGACTTTGTGCAATCCAGGGGATGCTTTCCAGCTCCTCATGGACCCCACATGGGTGCACCCTTGGAGGGTTGCTGGGAGCAGAAGGGATTCACCCAAGATCTGCTGGAAAAGAAACTTCTCCACAATCCCTGATGTTGCAGAATGAGCAGAACCTCTCCCCAGGTCACAGGTCACTCCACCTCATCCCAGAACCGTTCATTTTCCCATTCCTCTGGGTTATTTATTGTGGCATTTCGCCACGAACCCGAGCTCGTGAGTCTGGTGAGCATCTTTAGGTTTGTGCATCTGCAAAACCCCTCTAAGGTCTCCCCTTTGTGGGATTCCATCTTCAGGTCAACAGAACTTTGCAGATGACAGCAAGCTGAGTGGGAGCGTGGATCTGCTGGAGGGTGCAGAGGGATTTGGACAGGCTGGGTCCATGGGCTGGGAACAATTGGATGAGGTTCACTTGGTATGTCCTTGGTCAAAACAACCCCATGGAGCACCACAGGCTGGGGCAGAGGGGCTGGAAAGCTGCAAGAAGCTCTGGGGGTGCTGGTGGCAGTGGTTGGACAACCCCATGTGTGCCCAGGTGGGCAAGAGGCTGCTGGCACCTGGATTTTACCAGGAATAGAGTGGCCAGCAGGATTAGGGAAGTGATTGTCCTCCTGTGCTGGGCACTGGTGAGGGACCACCTCAAGTGAAGGACATTGAGGGGCTGGAGCATGTCCAGGGAAGGGAACGGAGCTGGGAGGGGGCTGGAGCCCCAGGAGAGGCTGAGGGAGCTGGGAAAGGGGCTGAGGCTGGAGAAAAGGAGGCTCAGGGGGGACCTTGTGGCTCTGCACAACTCCCTGACAGGAGGGGGCAGCCGGGGGGGGTCGGGCTCTGCTCGCAGGGAACAGGGACAGGAGGAGAGGGAACGGCCTCAGGCTGGGCCAGGGGAGGCTCAGGGTGGACACAGGAAGAATTTCCTCATGGAAAGGGTTGATAGAAACTGGAATGAGCTGCCCAGGGAGGTTTGAAGTCCCCATCCCTGGAGGTGGCCAAGAAACACCTGGATGTGGCACTTGGGGACAAGCTGGGGATTGGTCACAGCTTGGACTCGATGGTCTCACAGGTATTTTCCAACTCTCACTGTTTCATGTTGATGCTAAATTTTGCACGTCCTCAGTATTTTATGGAATTTAGGAGTCTTAAAATAAAACCCATTCTCCCAGCAGTGCAGATTGGTGCACATGGGATTTGTTTCTTTTCCTCCTTGACTCCATTATCCAAATAATCCTTGTCTCTGCAGAGTGTGAATATCCAGGAAGGCTTTAAGTGCTAAGACCTGAGTCTCTCATGCAGGGAAGCAGAGGAACGATCCTTTAGTGTGGGACTTGAGGGAATGCAAGTTTTTTTCCTATGTTATTTGTATTCTTGAATGCAATTGTTTTATAAATCCATCATTTACTTGTGCTCTTCCTGAACTCCTCGTCCCTCTCTGAGTGGTGTTGAAGAAATAATTTTCTGCTACATGAAAAATGTCTGATAGGAGGTAGAAATTGATATCTTGATCCAGGCTGTGCTTCCAGGTATTTATCAGTGATAATTTCTTCAATATCCTCTTGATTTGGGGAAGAAATAACCCTGTCTCCTCAGAAGTGAGTGGAATGAATGTTATCTTACCATGAGATGAATGTCGATTTAAAATTCACTTGATAGCAGCTCTATTGTGGTTTTAGCTTGATTTTCTGGGAAATGAGTCCCATCCTAAAGGAAATGAGTCCTTTAGGTTTGTTCTGTCCATCCCTCCCCACTGATGGGATCGATATCAGCCAAATCTGAAAGGAGCAGGAGGTGCAAAGACGTGGAATTCCGGGGGAAGAGAACTGGGAACGTGAGCAGCTGCAAGAGGAGGAAAACCAGGGAAAAACAAGGAAAATTTGACCCCTGTGGCTGGCAGAAGCCACTGGCCAGGGATGAGAGACAGAGCCTCAAACCACCCCTGTTTGGTGGCATCTCCTGGGGAAACATCCTGGGAATATTTGGAGATTTGTGGATATTGCAGTGGGAAGCTGGAGGGACAAAGGCAGCACATCTCTTTCTCCAAGTGGCGATCCTTCAATGGTTTTTTTGGGAACTGAAAGTGCAAATAGCATTTGGTTATTCCCAGGCATCTTTATTGTAGACTTTGGGCTTGATTTTTGTGTTCAACATCCTCCACTGTGCTCCAACTGAAAACAAGAGGTACAAGAGTTCATCCTGTCTGGAAACAGTGGAAGTTGATTTTTCTCAGGTTGGAACTGAGTCCCTCATGGACACTTCCTTCTCCCAGATCCATGATTCCTCATTAAATGTAGTTACATATCAAAATTAACTCCAACTTCTTGATAACTTCGCTTCAGATATCTTGACTTTGAGAGATTTAAGGAGGCTGCACAAGTTCCTGGTGTTCTCCCAAGGACGGGAGCATCCTGGGGCCTTGCAGCACCACTGGAATTGGCATCAGTGGAACATTTGGTGGATGTTTTATGTTGTTTTGGGGGAGAATTGAATGCGGAGTGTGAGCAGGACAAAGCCTGTGAATGAGCACAGGGTGGTGCTGAGGTTAACCAGCTCTGGTGAGAGGCACTGAGCTTCATTTGTGTCCTGCTGGCTGTGCAGATGTAATTAATGGGCACTTAATTAATGTGGTTTAGGCTTGACCTAGGTCCCCGTAGGAGTTCTTCCACCTCTGGGTAGGTTTAGCTCAGTGCTGGACTCAGCCACATCCACACATTTATTGAACATTTCCAAGAAAGGTCGCTCCACCACTGCCCTGGACAGTCTGTTCCAATGCTTTACAACCCTCTCCATGGAAAAAAATTCCCTAATATCCAACCTAAACCTCCCCTGGCACAGATGAGGCTGTTCCCCTCATCGTGTCACTTGTTTTCTGGGAGAGGAGCCCGACCCCCACCTGGCTCCACCCTCCTTTAACACTTCAAGTGAATATTTATTTAATATTTATTTGGTTCCTTCTTATGTGAAGGAAAACATTGGCCACCCTTGAGCATTTTTGTAAAGGGCTTAAGAGGGAGAAAAAGAGAATTAAAGCCAAGTCCTGAGTTGAACTGAAACAATCCTGAATCAGGAAAAATTTTGGAAAAGAAGAGCAGTATTTGCACCAAAGTGTTAAAGGACTCCAGGAAGAAAATAAAAGCTTAGCATGCCATTAATTGTTACAACTCTTAATAGAGAATTTAACTTTAATTCCTTGACTCATCCCTCTTTATATTTTCTCCTTTTTAAAATTTTTGCTCCCTGGTCTCCCGTGGCCTTACCAAATACCTTCCTAATTAAATCTGATAATAGAAAGAATCATTAGTCAGTTGTGTGGTCCTGCTGGTTGAGGCTGATGAGAAAGAAAAAAATTTCTTCAATTTCAGTTGAACTTCCCAAAACTCTGACCTGAAACTGTGCAAGAGGAGCCAGAGAGGCTCCAGCAGGCAAGAGTTAAACGTGACGTTTGATCTCCTCTTTTCCAGGGATCCTTTTGGTGGCATAAACAGGATTTAAAAGGGCTGTAAACTTTGAGAGCCCTTTAAGAAAAGCAAGCTTTGTGCACCAAGTTTTTTAAGAAAGGAGATCAATTTGGTGCCATTGTGACTGAGTATTCTCTGGGAACATCTGTAAACTGTTGAATTTAATTGCCCTGCAGCTGCCTCTGGTTGGAGCTTGGGGGGGAATTTTGTTTCCTTTTACTCAGTCTCTCATTTCCTTTTCCCTTTGCTCCCCTGGTGTCATTTGTTCTTTTGTTTGTTTGTTTGTTTGTTTCATGTTAAAAAAATAAATAATAACACAAACACAGCTCCTTCAAAGAGCCCTAAAGAGAAGAGGGTTTGGCTGGAGGAGCATCAATGGGTTCCAGCTGCTCCCATCCAGGAGAAGGAGGCTGGGAGTGAAAGCTTTTGGGGAACTTGGTTTGTTGGATTTGTTTGCTTTACATTCGGATTTTTTCTCCCCATTTTTAGATTCTTTTCAGGGTTATTTTTGTTGTTTACCAAGTTAACAGGCAGTGCTGGATGGTTCATGGAGCAGAGCTCAGCTCGGAATGGCAAGAACAGGAGGGACAAAGACTTTTCAGCTGATTTTTCTTTTGTCCAGCTGAGCTGTGAATACAGCACTGGGGTTTTCATGATTCTTCTCTCCTCAGAGTCACTTGAAAATAATAAAAAGGATGAGTTTGGGTGTTGTTTTCTTACAGAATCAATGTTGTCATCGGCAGAGGAGACAGAATCAGGTGACAACAAGGGGCTACAAAAGTGCAGCTGGGGCCTTAAATTTATTTTGATTTTTGTTATTAATGAGAGCTGCAGAGGGACTGGGGACAAGGGATGGAGGGACAGGACCCAGGGAATGGCTTCCCCCTGCCAGAGGGCAGGGATGGATGGGATCTTGGGAAGGAATTCCTGGCTGGGAGGGTGGGGAGGGGCTGGAATGGAATTCCCAGAGAAGCTGTGGCTGTCCCTGGATCCCTGGAAGTGTCCAAGGCCAGGTTGGATGGGACTTGGAGCACCCTGGGATAGTGGGAGATGTCCCTGCCCATGGCAGGGGGGGAACTGGATGAATTTTAAGGTCCCTTCCCACCCAAACCATTCTGGGATTCAATCAATCCTGTGATTATTATTTTCTCCCCAAAGCAACTGATCATTTCTCCTGCCTACTAAATAACTAATCATTATTCAATTTTACCCTTTGTTGAACTTAAAACATTAAAACTGGCTCTGCAGATTTAGAGTGGTTCCTTTTTTTTCCCTTCCAAGATAAAGATGCACTTTAGATGGGAAAAGAGCTCGGTGCTTTAACATCTATTAACACTGGTAAATCACAGAACCTGCCCAGATTTTGCAAAACCTGAATCAGCAAGTTTAGAAAAGAGCAGCAACAATTACAAAAAATAATATTTTTAGAGGGGATGGATGGAGGGAATCACAGAATCATTGGAAAAGCTGTGCAGAGAGGGAGCCAAATATGTATTTACATCTAATATTAAATAAAGACGTGTTAAAAACTCAATAACATTTGATGGAACATCTGGCAAAGTATGTGGCATTGTTAAAAAATATTTGAAACAGCCCAAATATTTGCTGTCACAAAATGAAAACAAACTTCTGTGTGTCTGGGGCTGGGATATAATTGCATCCAGAGCAGAATGTATTATTTTCTAAAATCCTGTTAACTGCTTTCCCTGCTGGAGATTGATATTTCCAATTAGGATTCCAGCATTTGGAGCGCTGCCTGCGTCACCAAATCCAGTTCCTGCCTGTTCCTGAGGCAGGGAACTCCTTCAGTCCTGCTTGGAAACTTGTCAGACCCCGTGGGGACAGCGGTGGCCAGGATTTGTGACCTCCCAATTCCATGGGAAGGGTAATCCCAGCTCGTGCCGCTCTTGTTGGGAAAAGCCGCTTTCTAATTCCCGTTAATGACCCGTTTTCCTAGCAGCTTGTTCCTGTGCCAGGAAGGATTAAGCTGTTTGTGAGGAGCAGCTGGGGTTTTTTCTTTGGGAGCTGTGGGATACGAGGTGGGCTGTGGTGGATAAAACTCCATCGGGGGGAAGTTGGCGTCGCTTCAGTGGAGGAAGCGGTCGGAATTCGGGAGCGCCGTGTGCCGGCCTAAAGGGGACATTAGAGGTGGCACTGGAGTGACCCCACAGCAGCTGGGGCACTCTATTTGTTGTGATCTCCAAAGAAATTCCTGTCTGGAGGCGGCTCAGCGCTTAATTTTGGGGCATTTGGAGCTGATGGTGATGCCTTAGGTTTTTGTTGGGGACGATGAAACAGGAAAGCCTTGTGAATATGATTGTTTAAGTTTGGAGAATATGAAACCTGTAAGTGAAATAGAATTAAGGGCAGAGTTCGATATCTGAAATGCCAAACCCCAGTTACTGAACAACTGGAAAACAATGGTATGGCTGCTGAAGGTAGCCCCCTTCTTGATTGAACAATACCCTCTGCTTGCAGACAGGTCCAAGGGTCAGAGCAGACCCCGCCAACCTGGCAGGGGATCCAGAAAGCAGTTTTTAGAGTTTGAAATACAAGACAGTATGGTAATGTAAGGATTCTCATAGGCTGTATGTAAATGCTATAGGACTCTGTATCTTGTACTAGATTGGTCAAGTAGACTAGAATATTCAGTAGAAAGAGAGAGAAAAAGGTCAGGAATTTCCTGTCCTGCCTCTCTTTGTCTACTCTTCTTTTTGCCTGCGCCTCTTCGCCTGCTCCTCTTCGCCACCTCTTCTTCTT
>VZRV01007879.1:188882-206762 GCA_013398115.1 Falcunculus frontatus | reverse complement strand
TTCCCAGGGTGTACCTTGAAGGCCCTTCAAATAAATACCTGTCTTTATTCCCTTACTCTTGTCTAGTCTGTTTTTAGGTGGCTGGAGGAGGCATCATGGACGTCAGGAGTGACTACAGAGCTTCAATTAAGAGGCCGGGATGGACCAGCAGATATTTAGACTTTTGAAGGATGGCAGACGAGTTAGAAACAAAAGGATTTAAAAAAAAAAAGACAGGGGAGGTGAAATAAATTGAGGTTTAATTAATATTTGGCCTTTTTATACACCACACATCTCTTTTAAGGTGAAAACAGAGAAAAGGTGTGTGTGAAATGGCTGTGGCAAAAGCAGTTAATGGTGTGGGACAGGCTCTGGAATAAATCCAAAGGGAACAGAGGAATGACTGCAGAATTATAAAAGGGTTTGGATTGGAAGGGACCTTAAAACTCATCCCATTCCCCCCCTGCCATGGGCAGGGACATCTCCCACTATCCCAGGTTGCTCCAAGCCCTGTCCAACCTGGCCTTGGACACTTCCAGGGATCCAGGGGCAGCCACAGCTTCTCTGGGAATTCTATTCCAGGGCCTCTCACCCCTCACAGGGAAACATTCCTTCCTAATACCCAATCTAAATATTGCCTTCTTCAGCTTAAGATTGGGGATGAAGTTGAAGGAATAAAAACAAAGCAGAAGAGAAGAGAGGCTGTGAATGTTTTAATGGATATGGATGTTTTTCCAGCACGCTCCCACCATCAGGAGAAGGTGGAAAGTTTAGGGAAGAAGGTAAAATATCAGTAAGAATGAGGTTGATATTTAACAAATCATCATAGAAGTGATTTGGCTTAATGTTGTGGAAGGAACAGATGTCAGAGGGAAAAAAACCCTAAGGGAGGCATAAGAAAATGGAGAAATGGAAGGAAAAACCAGAACAGGTGATCAGATGTGGCAGATTTCTGAAATCTGGCTGAACTCGTAAAGGAGCACATTGGGAAGTGTGAAATGTGGGATGGGAGCTGAGCCAGCCTCGGGAGAAACAGAGACTGCTTTAATCCTTTGGTAATAATTAGATTTTCTTGGGTTTGGGCTGGAGCAGTTGCCAAAGAAAATATTGTAACTTGCGAGTGGTCAAACACTGAGAAAGACCAGAAAAAAAGAAGGAATAACTTATTTGTTAGCATTTTTCTGTATTTTATTTTATCAGTTTTTAAAATCCTGGTTTTTGGTTGCCTATTATGGGAGTGGAGGAGCAAATCCATGTTAGAGCACTGGTGATGTGAGGACGCTGTTCACTGTTCCTCAGTGCTGATCATTATCCACGTGCAAAACCAACAGGTTAAGCAAAAAAATATCGCTTAAAATGATTTCTAAAGGTACGAGGAAGCTTCAACGAGAAGAAGTCTGAATATCTGGAATCTGTTAAAACCTGAAAATTGTGTATAAATATTTATGAGGAGGAATGGTGCTGGTGAGGGAGCAAAGCCATCTCGGGAGGCTTCCTGTCAATCACAACACCCAGATACGTTCGAGATGATTGAAATTCCTCAAAAGGTGGATCATTCACAATAAATCTCCCATTTGAAGGGAGTGAGGGCAGGGGAAAAGCATCGAGGTTTGGGAGAGGGTGGCTTTTTTTGGTTTGTGGTGATTCCTTGTGGGTTAGTGCTGAGTTTTGAGGCATCTCTGGTGTGAGGGGGACGCACGGCGGGAGCGGCTCCGGCACGCTCAGGGCCTGCTTGGAAGGGGAGGGAAGGACAAAAACAGGCTGGAAATTGGTCAGGCTGATTTGTTGTGTGGTGCCATGGCTGAGGAAAAAAAAGAATTCGGTTTTTTTGTGGTTTCAATAAGGATAAAAGGGAATTCAAGGATGTGAAGGCAAGACCTTTTGCAAGGCTTGGAGTAGACACTCAAAAGGTGCCTCAAAAATGGGCAGGGAACCTTCCACCATCCCAGGCTGCTCCAAGACCCATCCAGCCTGGCCTTGGACGCTTCCAGGGATCCAGGGGCAGCCACAGCTTCTCTGGCAATTCCATTCCAGCCCCTCCCCACCCTCCCAGCCAGGAATTCCTTCCCAAGATCCCATCCATCCCTGCCCTCTGGCACTGGGAAGCCATTCCCTGGGTCCTGTCCCTCCATCCCTTGTCCCCAGTCCCTTTGCAGCTCTCCTGGAGCTCCTTGATGCCCTGGAATGTGCTGGAAGCTCTCCCTGGATCCTTCCCTTCTCCAGGTGAGCACCCCCAGCTCTCCCAGCCTGGCTCCAGAGCAGAGGGGCTCCAGCCCTGGAGCAGCTCCATGGATTCCTCTGGACTCTCTCCAGCAGCTCCAGGTCCTGCTGTTGTTGGGCTGGAAGCAGCTCTGCAGGTGGGACCTCACCTGAGAGGGGCAGAATCCCCCCCTCCCTCCCCTGCTGCCCACATTTGGGGACACCCCCAAGTCCTCCTCATTGGGCCTGTTCTCAATAAATTCCTATTAATGTGGATTTGTACAACTTGACCCTTCGTGTGCCACATCTTCTCTCTGTGTTGCTGTTGTTTACATCCGATTTTACTGGTTTAAGCTACAGAACCAAAAATCAAATTGCACCAAGATTATACAGAGAAAAAAAACTGTTGTTGAGCTCTTACCCTTCATACCTTGAAGTAGCTGAGGATTCAGAATCCAGGAAAAGAGATGAGCTTGTGCAGAATAACCAAGAGGCTGCAGAGTTTGGCTGATGGGGAATGTGCTGAGCGAATTTTCCAGTCAGGGGAGGTTACAAGGATTTTTTTTTGTTTCCCAAAGAGCAGAGTTCCTCGGACAGTTGTTGGCCAAGGTGTGCCTGCTCTGCTGAGGTGGCAGCAACTGGAGCTGATGGGTTTTGAAAAGAGCAACCAAACAAACCTGGCACTGGCAGTGATGGGGAATGTTGCAAATCCCAGCTATGTTACCTCAAAGGAGGAGAGGATTCCTTGATGAGCCGCCTTTTGTCCTAAACTTTCCTCTGTTCCGGTTGAATAAAGCAGTGATCCTCCCCATCCTAACGACCACGGCTTTCTGGAAATGTAAAATTACCAGATCTCATTAATGCCGGGCTCTATCATTCATCAAAGCACTTCTTATGCCTCATGCTGGCTCCTTTTCTCTCCCCCTCTTAATCTTTCTCTCATTATAAGGATGTGTCTGCCCTTTGGACCTATCTGCTTCCAAGGAGTTGACACCTGCAGAGATCTCATTTGGGAAAGACTCGTTAACTCTTTGAGAGTTGAAACGCTGAAATGTAGGGAAAACAATCCGGTGGGAGCAGAGGATGCTGTAAATACCCCGGGGACAAAGACCAGGCAGAGGATGGCACATGAAGGAAAGGGAATTCTTTGTGTCCCTGTGCCTTTATCCTGATAAAATCTCAGTCTCGTGGTCAACAGGTCCCTGCAAATTCAGTTAATGNCGGTCCCTGGGTCAACGGGCCCCTGAAATTTCGTTTATGGCTTTTTTTTTTTTTTTTTTTTTTTTTTCTGCTCTCTTACAAGGATTTTCTGCTGCTTTGGAGACTTCTCCCAGCCTAATGCACTTTTCACATGTGCCTCGTGTAGCTGGAAAGCTGAAAAAAATAAAGATTTCAAAATGAGCCCAATTGCCATGAAATTAGACCTGGCTGGGGACAAAAGCTTTTGACACGTACGTGGAAACTGCTCCTCCAGATGATCCTCAGAGTTCTGTAGCAGCTTTTATCTCAAGAACTAAAGCACTTTGCAAACAGTCAGATTACAGAAGTGCTGCACTGATCAGGTATTTTAGCCAAATAAATACTATTTATAAAGGAATTTTCAAAAGAGCTTTCAGAGATACCTGTCACAGTTTCGGCATCTTTATTCAGTGACTCGAAGCTCTTATCTGTCTCAGTAGGGGATGCCAATTTACTGATGTACTTTTCAGTTAAAATCCAGGTTCCATAAGGAAGATTAGCAGTGAGAAAATGCAAGTCTCTTTGGGGGGAAAAAAAAAAAAGAGTTTGAAAGTTGTTTTAAAGTCGATTCTGTGATAAATGAGCCAATTGAGGAGATGTATCAGGTGCCACAAAAATAAAAAAAAGTCCCTGGAAATTGCTGGATCTGTGTTGTTCTGAGTACCCCACCTATCAAGCCAAGCAGTTGAGTTCCCTTGTTCATCCTTTCTCCTCTGTATCCATCTGTTCCTGCCTTAAATCCCATTTCCTTTGTGAGCTCCACGGGATCACACACTTTTTGTCATTATGAAAAGCAGGCTCATGCTCTGATCAACATCTCGACTCCCAGGTATTGATACTGCAGGTTTTAATTACTTCATTAAATAAAACATTGTTTCTCGTGTAGTATTTGCCAGGCTCCTGTCAATATTTGATCCTGACGGAGCTGATGTGGTGTAAGAGTTGTCAAAGAATATTGGCTTGGAGGGATGTAGGAAAGTTCTGCAGGAATGAGGTTGAGTAGAGGCTGTACTTCCATTAATCATCTCTAAATACAACATGACAGCATTGGAGAGGCTGCTTGAGTCACTCAGTCATGGAGACAACAAATCACTCAAGTAGAGGAACACTTTTATCAAGACTTGGCCTTTCTTTGATCTTCTACTGAAAAAACAGCCCAGAAGTTCACTGCTTTGACATTTATAGATGTTATTTTGATAATCCCATTTGGATTTCATCATGGTCACTTTGCATTTCATGTTTTAATACAGTCTCAAAATAATTTCTTCTCCTCTCCTGTATTTCCTCGTCTCATCATTTAATTTCATTAATTTTTTTTTCTTGTGAGATCTGCTAATGCTTCTGGCATCTCAAGAGTTCCTTAAATATTAATAAGAATCCTCTCCTGACCTTACTGGGAACAGTCCCCTGTCTCTTGGATCGTGTTTGCTTTTATGGCTCCACGGTCTGTGTGGCCCCAAGACTTCCTGTGATTGATGGAAATACTTGAATTTTTCTTCTAAAATTCCAAGTCCCGCAGCGTTTACCTCATGGCAAACATTCTGAATGCACTGAAGTAGGCAGTGTCAAATTATATTCCCTTCCTCCAGTGGCCAAGGTGTGGAATAGCCGATCCTCCTGAGTTTTGGTAACGACTTCATCTCTGGCTTCATCAGCATCTCCTTTTTGCACATTAACTTCTGATCAAAGAACAAGTAGGAATATCTCCTTAGCTCATCCTCATGGATTTGGATTAGGAACCTTTTTGCAGTGCAGAAGTTCTTTCAGTATAAATAATATTATTTTTTTATTCTTTCAGTTCATTAACCCATGCACAGTCCTGTTCCCCTTTCTCCCTTCTCCACCCTGGTGTTTCCTTTCTGTCTGGGTACTTTTGTTACAATTATTAGGTCATTTAATGTATTATTGAAGAGACTTGATTCAAATGCCAGAGAAGCTGTGGCTGCCCCATCCCTGGAGATGTCCCAGGCCAGGTTGGATGGGGTTTGGAGCAACCTGGGATGGTGGAAGGTGTCCATGGGGGAAACTGAATATCTGAGCTCCCTTCCATCCCAGATCATTCTGATGGATCATATTCCAGAAGGAATTCAGCACTAAATCTCTGAGTTCTCTGCTTTTCTGCTCCTGGGTGGTGCCAGCACCATGAGAGCTCTGACCCACATCCTTGTAGCCACCATCCCCACAAACATTCCCTGAGCACCACGGAACCACCACCAGATTTTTGGCTGCTGTTTTCCCCCCAACCACTGCTCCCCTGCTCAGGTGGAGCCCATCCCTTTTCCCAGAAGGACGAGCTGCTTTCATCAACTCGATTTCGTCAGTTTGATTTCTCCTGGCAGCCGGGCTGGCTGTGGTTGACAGATTCTGTCTGAGAAGGGCTCTGGTAATTGCTCGTTCTGTTCGGTGCCTGTGTTGGTGACAGATGGTCACACTGAATGTTTAAAATGTTCAGGACCCCTGCATGATCCCGAAGCTTATGAACAACAAACTTTGCCAGCATTTCTGTTGTCTATTAATTTAAAATGTTTGCTCGAATTACTATTTTTTCCCCTTACGTTTCAGGCATGTTTTGCTGGGTTTGTACTTTTCTAAAACGTTCTCTTTTCCCGTTTTTTTTTTCCTATTAAAGAAAGTCTCAAGATGTTCATACAGACTGGCAGAAGCAAGTGCCAACTGCTGTTGCAGACTTGTTAACAAATTTATTTTTGCCTGAGAATGGCACATATGGCCCAGAGCGGAAATATTAGGGGTCTGTGGTCCTTGTGAGGGCTGGCAGATATTGTCTTGGAAAAAAATAGCTTTTGGGTCACTCATAAATTTCATTTTTATTTTTATTGCTGGAAGGACTTCTTGAATTTTTTTTTTTTTTTTTTGCTGAAGTGATGGTCTTCAATCATTTCACAGTCCTGTGACAGCTCGGGAGCTGCAAAAAAGAGGTGGTGGGGACGTGGCCAATTTATTTATGACCTCTCTTTATTGCACTTGAGTAGCTGCAAACGAGGGAAGTTGGTTTATGAGGCCCATTTGAATTTCATGGACCACAGCCCGTGGTTTAGGATGTGTTGGCTGACCTGCAGGGTGTGAGTTTGGTGCTTTATCTCCTGCATCTTTATTCACTAGACTTGTAAATCCAAATTATAAGGACAATAAAAATTATAAGGTCGTATGTCCTTAATTCTCATTTTTTCCCGGTTTGAAGTGTTGAGCATCTTTTTTCTAGGTCGGTTTTCGATCCTACAAACTCTAAAAGCAGAACAATGTTTGGCTTCCTACAGATTGCTTCAGCCCCCTCATGTTCTGATAAATAATGTGATTTATTATTTTTGTTTTCAAGGCCAGGTTGGACAGGGCTTGGAGCAACCTGGGATAGTGGAAGGTGTTCCTGCCTAGGTCCCTTCCAACTCAAACCACTCTGGAATTCCATGTGCTGGTTTAGATGGGATATTGGGAAGGAATTCTTGGCTGGGAGGGTGCTGACACTGGCACAGGCTTCCCAGAGAAGCTGTGGCTGCCCCTGGATCCCTGGAAGTGTCCAAGGCCAGGTTGGACAGGTCTTAGAGCAACCTGGGACAGTGGAAGGTGTGGCAGGGGATTGGAACTGGATGGGATTTAAGGTCCCTTTGCACCCAAACTTGGGATTCTGTGATTATTTCCAAATTTGGGATGTTCTGTGCAGGATCAGCAGCTGGACTCAATGATCCTTCCAGCTCAGGATATTCTCTGATTCCATGATTTTGTGGCATATCTCTGTCCATGCCCAGCTGGATTTTTTATACCACGGACCACCATGGTCAAATCTTTGCTGATCCCTCAGATTTTCCCTTGCTCTGCCGAGCTTGCAGTGAGGGCTGGAATAACCTTCCCCATCTTTATCCCGTTGGATCAGCTTTGTGTATTCAGCCGGTGTATGCAGCAAACTGGCTGGAAATGAGTTCCTTGCTCTTGCAATCCCTCCTGATAGATGTCTGGATAATTGTCCTATCTGCATATGTGAAAAGGAGAAGGAAATGATGCCACCCCCGGCCTCGTTCGGAGGAGTGAAGGTTATTCTGGAGATCTGGAGGGAGGGGATTGACGCAGCCAGGATGTGTTGGAATCAAATCAGTAAATTAATCAACATCTTGTTATCCAGTGTTGAGTGCTGGATTTAATTAGGCAAAAAAGGAACTGATGTGTGCATAAATATATATATAAATATATATATATATGTGTGTGTGTGTGTATTTGGAGGAAGAGTTCAATATGACTGGACTGTGTGATTGCCTGGGATCCATGAGGGGAACAGGCCAAGGATGGGTAAGTTTTCCAAGAGCTGGCAGTGGGAGGTGCAGGTGGATTCAGAGCTGGAGATGTCTCTGCCCACAGCACACCTGCACCTCTCACTGCTTTTCCTCGGTGAATTTTCACGGATTCTGCTGTTTTGAACAGACCTCTGGCTATAAATGCAATATCAGATGTGTTATTTCCGTTTTTTCTCTGGTTACTGTGTCTTAGGCACGTTTTTCTTTCATTTGGTTGATTTAATCCAAGATTTATGTGGTGCTTTTTACCTGTTCGTAGATGGGATGCTTGTAAATTAAAATTTCATGTAAAGAATCCACGAGCTTCTCAATATTCCCTGCTTTCTGTAGGGTTTTATATAAATAGTTGGACTTGAAGATTTTAAAGGTCTTTTCCAACCTAAATGATTCCTGTGGCTCCTTTTCTGTGTTTCTCACACAATTTCATTGATGAAATCCTCAATGCTGCTCCTCCTCATCTTTGGCTTGGAATTTTCAATCCTTGTACTCATTTTCTTCATTCGGTGGGAGAATACTGAAGCAGGTGGAATTGATCTTTGGTGCTTCTCTCCACTGCTTTTTTTGATTGTTTCCTTGAAGCTGTCTTTTGGAAATGAAGGACTTGGATTTCCAAGTGGCTCCTGAGCGAGAGCCTCAGCCCAGAACTGGAGACTTAAATCAGCAACAATTTCATCACCTGAAGGAAATCTGGAATTAAACACACTGAGATATGTCCCCAGCTGGGAGATGGAAAATATTTTTGGTTTCCTGGTGTTTCAGCTGATTTGAGGAGTGCAGCCATCCCATACCCTGCTTTGCTGAAACCCTGAGTTACTCCAAGGATGATTTTCATCGCTCTCTCCAAGGCTTGTGGATAAGCTGGAATTATCAAGGATGTTCTTCACCCTCAGGGAAAGCTGGGATGTATCAAAATACTCATTTTGAGTAAACCCTGTGCAGGTTGATGGTTGTTTGAGATAGATGCTCCAGGGTGGGTCTATCCTGGTGGTACCCCTGAGAACCAAACCAGAGCTGGTGAAGCTCCCCAGGAACCACCTGAATGCGGTGGCAACGATCGTAGACATTGGCAAGACATTGGTTGGGCACTGGAACGGGAAATGGTGACATTCCCGGGGCTGCCAGAGCTCCAGGAGTGTTTGGACAGCATTCAGGCACAGGGTGGCATTTTTGGGATGGTCCTGTGGGGCCAGGAGTTGGACTTGATCCTTGTGGGTCCCTTCCAACTCAAGATCTTCTCTGATTTTATGACAACAACACAAACACCTGGCAGCTCTTGGCCTCATTCCATGGGATCCTTGTTAACCATCTTTGTGTTCCAAGAGCTGGGCTTGAGGCTCCTTGTGGGTCACTTCCAGCCCAGAACATTCCATGATTCTGTGTCAGAGGAGACTGGAAAACTCCCGGAGCCCTTCTGTGGTTTGACTGCCTCAGGTCGTTGTGGTTCCTTTCCCAGCTCCGGATCATTGGATCAACTCTTTGGGATTGTCTGGGATTGACTTCCAGTGAGGACTGCTCTGTTCCAGCACATGGCTCTTTATTTTCTGAGGTAATTAGAGAGATTAATTACTTATCCAAATTCCTTTTTTTCCCTTCTCCATCGAAATGGGACCAAGTAAAGCCAGGGAGAGGGAATGAATGAACCCATCTGGTTCACCTGGCAGGACATCAACGTTGTCACACTGTCACCCCCAAAAAGTCCAGTAACACCAGTCCGGAGTTGAAGTTTGTGTGGCAACCACCTCAGACTTTTGCCTCTGGGTGGTGAAGTGGCTTTGGATGGAAAATATTCCGGGCAGGAAGGTCACATTCAGGTGAGGCAAGGGCAGCACAGAGCTTTGAAGGATCTGCTTTTCTCTGTGTCCAGTTTGGAGCTGGGATGGAGCAGGAGCTCTTTCCACAGCCCAGCTTTTACTGCAGGAATTGTTCTTGCCAAACTCACTTGATTTTAACATTTATTCTTCAGCTGTTGTTGAGGTTTTTATGGTGGCAGTGTATTTTTGGGAATGGTTCCTTCCCTCAGGAGCTGCACGCTCCAGTCTGAGGTGCTGGATTCTCCTTCCCTGGCTTTGACCTTCAGAGTCTCCAATCCCAAGAGGTCAAGTTATGCAAAATTAGCACAAGTTGTGTCAAATATTATCCTCCAATGATGTCGGTATTTAATTGGCATTTTGTCACCTGATGCCTTTTGCTGTCCTTCAGGACTCTGCTTTCTCGTTAGGTTTGTTTTAGGAGGTGCTTTAATGACTGTCAATCCCTGTAGTGATAGCCACAGTGATGGTGAGGATGAAATAACCTCCAGAAGCTGGGTGATCTTGGGAATCAAAGGAAAAGGGATGAAATTCCCTAATACTGAATGCACCTGGGAATTGATTTGAGCTGAACTAGGGAATGGTGGGGGATGAGGAAAACTTGCTGGTTACAGAATTAATCCAAGCTGCCCAGCAGAGACTGGCCAGTTCTAATGTCCCTTTACAAGTCCTCTGAAATGTTGGATGCAGTTTCTGGCTGTTTATATTGAGAAAAAAAGGACTATTTCATGCTGGAATTTGATTCTATTACCTACACAAAATATCAGGCACCTTGAAGGGCTGGGAAGGAGCTCCAGACTGAAAAACAGAGTTGCCACAGACAGGAATGAAGTGGCCAAAAAGAAATTTAACCTGGAAATGGGAACAAAAAATGTTTCTAACAAGTAGAGAAGTGAGGTCTGAAGAGTGAAGACAAGAACTGAGTTTGAGCTTGAGGTGGATGTGAAGGGGAGAAGTGGGAGGTTGTGTGGAGGAGCTGAAGGGTGAATTAATGACCCTGGCAACCCTTTCAAGCTTTTTGTCCTCACTTGAAATCCTTTAAGTTTTAGTTTGTATGGAAATAGGGGGATTTCAAAGCAGCTACAGGGAAAACCTGCTGGAATCACGCAGAGTTTGCTGTTGTTGGTTAAAGCTGCAAAGGGAAGAAATGGATTTATTTTTGAAAACAGCTGCCACTCTGTTTCTCACAGAAACCAAACATTTTTCATGGAATCCCAGAATAATTTGGGTTGGAAGGGACCTTAAAGCTCATCCCACCCCCTGCCATGGGCAGGGACAACCTTCCACTATCCCAGGTTGCTCCAAGCCGTGTCCGGCCTGACCCAAGTACTTTTTGTTGGTACTGAAGTCTAAGAAATGTTGAAATCCTGAAAGACTTTGTGGTTGCTGCCTTCTCCTGGGTTTGTGAAAAATATCAGGTGTTCACCGTTGGAATTAGCTCAGAAACAGAAACTGGATTGTATCAAAATAATGATAAATCGAATTCCTCCCCGAATGCTGAAGTCAAGGAAGGCAGATGACTTTGAAATAGTCCATAATGACTGAACCAGTAACTGAGATTTGCCTTCTGTGTCAACAGCCTGAGTTAGTCCAGAAGGAAAAAATCAGGCAGTAGAACCAGAATTACATAAATAATGAAAGAGCTAAAATTGCCTCAGTTTTGTAATGTAGATGAAGGCAAGGTGTCATGACAGGAACACATTTACATATTGGAATTATTTAATTATCGGATCTTGTCCTCTAAAGAAGCAAACCCGTCATGAATATTCATGGCTTCAATTAAAATATTAATGGCAGGCTGAGGCTTTGGTTTTCAGGTCTCCAAACAGCCGTAAACAGATTTATTTAAATGCAGTTGAGGAGTGGAGGTCAAAAAGGAGCTGCCTTTTTGGGGTTGGGTGCAGAGGCTTCTGTTCTCCTTAATGGCAGGAGGATTTTATTTGCTCCACATTTACTTTGGGATGGTTTTGGAGAGGAATTTTGTGGATTCCTGTGCTCTGCCCCCACACCTGGAAATGTCTTCAGCTGTAGCTGTTTCATTTCTTCAGTGCCACCACCATGAGCATGTTTGGTGTCATCCCAGGAATGGAGTTAAACCATCCTGCTGGCTTTCAATTAAGGAACTTGAAGGCTTCATCAATAATTAAATGCACCCAGTCACAGGCTGGAAAAAATATTTCCAGGTGTAAATAGTTGTAAAGAAGAGAATTGAGATCTTGAGGTGGTAAAACCTAATGAGGGAATAGCCCAGAAGAATTCTACTCACTCTTAAAGCTGATTTTGCTAATAAAAAGCGATTCCTTAAGAAAAACCAGTCAGAAGAGATGCAACACTTTTGGATTTATCTTCAGGGAGGAGGAAGTGCATTTGATGATTTCATTTCAATGATGCATTTCATTTATACAACAAAAATAATGGTCCCTTTTTCCATCTCTGTCTGTCGCATTTTTCCATTTCTGTCTTTACGTGGACACTGACAAAGCTGCTGGAATAAAAAGTCTCTTGGAATGTGGCTGAATTTGCCAGGCAGAAGGTGAGGAAGGAGGAAGGATCCCTTGGCTGACACAAGGAGATCGTGGATGAAGGAGCTGAACTCCAAGAGCTTCACGGTCACAGTTGTGTACAGACCTTATTTAATATTTAATACACGACTTGGAGGTTTTTGTCTGAAAACGATGTAAAACGTTTGTAAAACAAACAATGTCTGTTTTTGTAAAAGTCCCATTTCTCCAAGGTTTACGTGGAAAATACAGACAGGTTTTACAGATCCGTGTGGATGATGGTGTCTGGTCCACCAGGAGGTGGAATGAGATGGTCCTTAAGGTCCTTTCCAACCCAAACCAGTCGGGGAATCCATGAGAATGCTGAGATATTTTGAATCGTTTCCATATTGAGCCATTTTGTAGCTTTTGGTGATGAGACTCAGAGGTTTTTTGCTTGCAAAGAGTTAAAGGCAGCTCCCGACAGCCAGGGCATGAATTCTACATAGACAACCCTGCATTTGTTTTGAACTTTAAAAAAACAACACTCTGATTAGTCAGAGCAGCTTTTCCCTGAGGAAAGACTATGGAGTGGTAATTTCATTACAAAATACAGTGCTTGGAGATGAGCTGGAGTTGGAATTTTTTTTTTTTTTTCCCCACCCTAAGGGATTTGACATTTCTATTTCTTGACATTTCTCTCATTGTTAGACTGGGGTTTTTTGTGCTGCTGCTTTTTTTTTCCCTCCCTTGGTGCAATTGGAGCTCTCCTTGAAGCTTGGAGTGTCTCTTTTCTTGGAGGTAAAACTGATAATAGTTTGAATTAGTTCAACAAGCAGATGGTTGGGAAAGGAGCCTGTGTGGAAGTGTGGAGCAGTGGGACATGTGATCTATTGCCAAAAAAAAAAAAATATAAAATATGAAGCACAAGTCCCTCGAACAGGGATATGTGTAAAAGTGTCATTAGGGAAGGATGTTCTGTGGTAAAAAGAGATGTAAAAATAGCAATGGGTTGCTCAGAGCTCTGGCTTGAGGTGTGTTAAGTGTGTCAAAAGTAACACCTGCTGCAGGTTTGCTCCTGGAGCCCATTATTTTAGGAACAATGGATGTTTGGACAATAGATTTTTCGGATTTCTGCTCCTTCCCTTCCCCGTTCTTTCTTGCAGTCTCTGAGTTAAGTGGTAGCAAACCCAGGCAGCTCCTCCAGCGCCTTGGAAGGTTTGTCCTTCATTCCCAGGGGAGCACTGGGGTGTTTTTCCACCTCCATCCGTGGTGATTCCATGGGAGACGTGTCCCGTTGTGTTCTGAGAATTCCATGGGAGACGTGTCCCGTTGTGTTCTGAGAATTCCATGGGAGACGTGTCCCGTTGTGTTCTGAGAATGGGGAGCAGCCTCCAGACAGAGTTCCCAGTGTTGCTGCTGCTCTCAGCTCCCTGCCAGCAGAATTTTGGGAATGTTGGGGGAGTTTTGTCCTCTACAACCAAAATTCCAGCCATAATCATGGCTCGACAGTCAAGGAATTCATCCCTTGCTGTGGCTCCTTTGCAGAGCATGGTTTTGCTTTAATGCTACAAACCAATTTTATATCAGTCTAAGTCCTCCTCTGACACCACCTTGTTCACGGCTTTATTTTGATTCCTCCTAATATTTCATCTGGATTTTTTCCTGCAAATGGAGAAAGATCTTTACTCCAGCAGCTGGCTGGGGGTGAGAGGTCCAGAGGAGGCCCTGGAGCTTCGCCAAGGGCTGGAGCCCCTCTGGAGCCAGGCTGGGAGAGCTGGGAATGTTCATCTGGAGAAGAGAAGGCTCCAGGGAGAGCTCAGAGCCCCTTGCAGGGCCTCAAGGGGCTCCAGGAGAGCTGCAGAGGGACTGGGGACAAGGGATGGAGGGACAGGACACAGGGAATGGCTTCCCAGTGCCAGAGGGCAGGGATGGATGGGATCTTGGGAAGGAATTCCTGGCTGGGAGGGTGGGGAGGGGCTGGGCTGGAATTGCCAGAGAAGCTGTGGCTGCCCCTGGATCCCTTCCAGCTCAGGATATTCTGATTATCAATGATTCTGTGATTCCTCAGTGCCCACGAGCACCTTGCAGGGGTGTTTGATACAAACCTCAGAATTCGGGAGGAGGTGGGAAACTTCAAATCTGCAGCTTCTGCTGTGTTGTGGGACTTTTTATCCCCGAGTCTTGCTCCAAACAGCTCATCCCTTTTCCTGTGTCACATTTGTCTGCCTTCCCCAGCTGTGAGTGGCCCTTGTGGGGGGAAGAGCTCTTGGAATCCTCCCTCCCTCAGCTTTGGCAGCTTCTGCTTCTGATGTTTCTTGATGAGCTGAGGTTTTCGAAGTGAGTTTGTGGCTCTTTGAAGCTGAAGGGTGAGGAGCAGAGCACAGGGGGACCTCTGAACTCCCCACTCTGCTCCAGGGTGGAATGATTTCCATCTCTTTTTAGAGAGGGAACGCTGGATTTTCAGGCTGCAGTTCCAGCAGGGCTTGGACAGCCTGGAATGGGCTCCGAGGTGTTGGAATAACTTTGGATTGTGCTGTTTCTCTCCCTTCTTTTGAAATACCTGCTTGATGTCAAGTTGACTTTTGGCTTTTGCCATTTCTGGTTGCCCTGTAGCAGTGGGTGCCCCTGCTTCCTGCAGCTGAACGGGAGAGCACAGATTTCCTTGAATTTTGCAATTCTAAGATCAAGATTCCAAACTTTCGGACTTTTACCCACTGCTCAGTTCCTGTAGTTGGAAGTGGCTGAATCAACAAAAGCCACAAATGAAATGTTTTTTCTGGTGAAGCTGGAATGTTCCAGTTTGGCTTCTTTAGCTTTTAACTCTTCAAGCTTTTAAGTGGAATTAAATAGAAGGAAATTTTCCATAATTGGATTTTTTTCCACATGTACTTTTTGAGCTTTTCATAGATTGATAAAATGGTTTGGGTTGGAAAAGAATCTTAAAGACAATCCAATTCCACCCCCTGCCATGGGCAGGGACACCTTCCACTATCCCACATTGCTCCAACCTGGCTTTGGACACTCCCAGAGATGGGGCAGCCACAGCTTCTCTGGAAAACCTGCTCCAATTTTCTTATCCTTGGTACCTGTGCAGTAGAAGCAGCGATTAAAAAGTTAAAAATAAAAGAAATCAATTAGGATTTTTCTATAAAATAGAGTTCTTGGTTGTTATTTAAGGGAAATGTCTCATTTCCTGGTGATAGAAGTGGACAGAAACATGTGGAAAGGGCTGGTCAGCCTTCTCCCTGGAATTTGTGATACTGGAAACATCCTGATCCTGACACAGTGGCTGCTGTGAAATGGGGTTTTATTAAATCACCAGGTTATTCTCATGCCACCAGTGGCTTTGATTAACACTGAATTAGGGTCATATCCTACAATAACAGCGTTTCGAAATCCCCGGCTGCGTTTGAAAGAGTGGTGATTAAAGTTCTGGCTGTTTTCCTGCAATTTCTGATGTCTCCGAGGGCTGAGTCCCCTCCTCTTTATTGGCATTTGAGTTTGGTTGCAGCCCCCGGGGTTTGGTGCCAATATCAGTGACAGTCTCAAGGGGAGCAATTCTGCATGAAAATGTGAGAAATAAAAGCTGTAACAAAATTAACCCAGAGCTCCAGAATTACCAGGGCCACAGTGGGGGTTGTTTCCTCACGTCTTAATTCATCTTTGATTGAATTCCAGGCCAAACAAAGCAAAGGAGGATGAGGAGGTGGGAAAACCCATCAGAAAGAGATTATGGATGAGCAGGTTGAAGGATGCTGCCTGACAGGTCCCACTCAGAGCCAGCTGAGCGTTCCTGCCCGTGCAGGGAGTGGCTCTGGGCATTTTATGGACAATCCAGTGCCATTCCCTGGGGGAAAAGCTGGGTTATTAGTGGGGATCATTGTGCATATTGCTGGAAAATGAATTCATTCCCAGCGGTGGAGGTGCAGATGAGGAGTCAGGAGGTTCCTTTGTTGATGTGAATTTATGGAGGCATCCCGGTGTGGAATCACCAAGGAGGATTTATTCTGCCTTGTTTTACGTGCCAGGTTTGTAACATTCTCAACACTTGTCAAAAGATGGGTGAATTTATCTTCATTAGAACCGACTCCTTCGTTAATACACGGAAAACAAGCCTGTGACAGCTTTCCTGGGGGCTGCTGGATCCCAGCTGTGTGACAGCCTCAAAATCCTCTCTTTCCATCCTTTTACCATCATGGTAAAATCTGAAGCCTCTTTGGAGCTCTTGGTTGCACTCAATGATCTTAGAGGTCTTTTCCAACCTTAATTATTCTGTAATTTCGTGTCTGCTTCTTCTAGAAGACCACACAATGTTTTATTTGTCACTTGGACAAGGCCTGGAGGGACAGGACCCAGGGAATGGCTTCCCAGTGCCAGAGGGCAGGGATGGATGGGATCTTGGGAAGGAATTCCTGGCTGGGCTGGAATTGCCAGAGAAGCTGTGGCTGCCCCTGGATCCCTGGAAGTGTCCAAAGTCAGGTTGGACAGGGCTTGGAGCAGCCTGGGACAGTGGAAGTTGTCCCTGCCCATTGGAATTGGATGATCTTTAAGGCCCTTCCCCCCCAAACCATTTTGTCCTTCTGTAATTCCAACCAATTCCTTTGTCTAAAATGTCCTGAAGCTTCTAAATATTAACAAAAAAAAAAGGTGAAACATGGAAATTTTAGAGTGAAACAGTTTGTAAGAAAATAAACCAGCAAACGACACTGTCAGGAAATATCTTACTTTATTTCACTTGCTTTTTGTTAGCTCACTGTGGTGGGGTTTTTTTTCCCTTTCTGACATTAAAACTGAATAGAAAACATGTCAGGGATATAAAAAATTCAGGTAGGAGCCATTTGCTGCTACAGGAGATAAGATAAAGGAAGAAAGCTCAGAGCAGAGAACAGTGGAAAAGGGGATGCAGGGTGGGAGCAATCACAGCTCATTAGCTCCAGCGAGTTTTCCAGCTTGGGATAAGGAATTCTGCTGCAGCCACACTTTGGAAGAGCTCAGATCTGCACACGGGAGTTTTAGGCAAACCAACAAAATCCTAAATATGCAAGTTGACAAATCCATTAATCAAAGTGCCTGCTGCTCAGTCGTGTGGCCTGGGGGAGAGAAGAAAAAAAAAACAACAACAACAAGAAAAAGAGGAGAAATATGCATTTTAAACAATTTCTGTAGCTGGAAGGAGACTTTACATATGTGGCTGACACGGTGATCAAATGATAAAGGAGCCTCAAATTGAACCCCAACCTTTTGTGCGGGCTGTGAAAGCCAAGGCACGGCGCAGTTTTTCAAGGCAGATGGAGTGTGAGCAACTAATAAATCAGGTTTTGAAACATTAAAGAGCAACTTATTTAAATGCATATGGTGTTGGATCTCAGACAAGGCGGGATAGGGGAGCGGGGAGGGATTGGGAACATCAGCACAGCAATATGTCAGAGCAGGGGCTCGGGGGCTGCATCCAAATCAGGCAGCACATCCTGGGATGTGCCACGGGAGAAGCTGTTTGAGGCAGGAATTTTGGAGTTGTTGGTCAGTTTGGAACATTATTCTGTGTTCGATGGAAAGCTGAAGTCAAAGCGTGAATTTAAAACAGTGAATGAAAGGTTGGCTCCTTCTTTCTGACATTTCTCAAAACAGCTTTGCCAGGGGAAGGTTGGAGCCACAATCTCAGTTCCCCTTTTGGGGAACTGAAATGCAGAAACCTGATCAAGGTCAGAGAGGGCACATCAGTCCCGTGGCTTGAATCCAGATCTGCCTCTCCTGCTTTTGGAAATCGTTTTTGCTTCAGGTTTGAAGCAGAGTTTGATCTGCAAACCTCAGCACAAATTCCAGCTCTGCTTGGAATCCCAGAGTGGTTTGGGTGGGAAGGGACCTCAAAGC
>VZRV01007879.1:86396-188721 GCA_013398115.1 Falcunculus frontatus | reverse complement strand
AGCCTGGCTCCAGCCCTCAGATCATTTTATCCCAAACCATTTCCACTCCTCCTTTCCCAGTTTTATACCCATACAGGATTTGTGAAGGTTCAGCCATCAGGCTTCCCTTGATTTGACCATCCCTGAAGTGTCCAAGGCCAGGTTGGACAGGGCTTGGAGCACCCTGGGGTAGTGGAAGGTGTCACTGCCCATGGGATTGGAACTGGATGGGCTTTAAGGTCCCTTCCAGCCCAAACCATTCTGGGATTCTCTGACTTCAGCTTGAACTTTTAGGTCATTGTGGTGCCTGACATGGTCCCAACCCCAAATTCAGCAGGGTTTGGTGCCTGTTTTTGAAGCTCTGGACTCCTGTGTGTGTCCCAGTCCCCCAGCACAACAACCCCATTGTTCCATGAGGCAAACTGGGAACGAGCCAGGAGCTCTGCCTTAATTCCTGCCCAACATTTGTAATGTTTCACTGAAAGATTTTAGGTTGGAACCTGCCCTGCACCCCATATTGGTGACCATCACCCCAGAAGCTGCTTCTGGGAGAATGGCTGGGCATTTATCACTGAAGGAAATAAAACGTGCTGAACTTTATAACCTTCAGGGTGAGCTTGAAGTATTTCCAAAGTGCCTGGAGAGATCTCAGCACGGTGTCCAGTGGCTTTAGGGTGCTGCTGCCCTTGGCTGGGCCAGTTTGGTGTCCCCTGTGCCCTGCCCAGGCTGGTGCCAAGGCACTGGAAGCTGGGAACAGCTCTTGGAGTCACTCAGTCATCTCTGAGCTCCTTTCCTGTCCCTGCAGATTCCTCACCCCAGGTCTGACAGCAGCCAGTGCTTTACAAGTAGTTACCACTTAATTCCCATCGATTTTGGGTCTTTTGGAGTTCCATCACCGCTCTGATCTCTGTCGATTTTGGGAAAAGCTGGGTGCCTGTGTGCTTTTAACCATCAACCTTATTCCTGATGGTTTGATGTATAAATTCCCCGTTGCCATGATTAAAAGAAGAGCGGGCGATTAAGAGAAGCAAACAAGAAATGCGATCTTTCCTCTGTCAGAAACCTCTGCTAAATTGCTTCTCCCCTCAAGCAAGGCAGTCATCAAGTATTGGCTGCAGCTTATTCTTGTCTGTCTTGATAAGGGGGATTGTTTTATCTGGTGAATCTCAGTTCCCTCATTCCTGTTCCAGGAGAGGGAATGAGAGCCCCATGTGCTGGGTCAGAGGGGGGCCACTCACTGCCAGTTTGGGGGTGGAGGGGGCAGAGGGAACCAACATCATCATTACAGGAGAATAGACAGAAAAATCTGCCTGAAATAATCCACTTGATGCCACCAGAAGTGTCCAAGGCCAGGTTGGATGGAGCTCTGAGCACCCTGGTCCAGTGGAAGGTTCCCTGCCCATGGCAGGGGTCACACTGGATGGGATTTAAGGTCCCTTCCAACCCAAACCATTCTGGGATTCTCTGAAAGCAGGGAAGTTTGAGGATCCAAGACGTGCAGAAGAATTGGAGAGATGATAAATTGTGTTTGGTTCTTTATGAAGAGAATTGAAATGTGTGAGTGCCAATGCAGTGAATCACTGCTGGGAGTCAGTGCAGGAAAAACAGGACCTGATGTTCCTGTCCTGTGGTTTGTGGAGCCAGGCTGGGAGAGCTGGGAATATTCACCGGGAGAGGAGAAGGCTCCAGGGAGAGCTCAGAGCCCCTTGCAGGGCCTCAAGGGGCTCCAGGAGAGCTGCAGAGGGACTGGGGACAAGGGATGGAGGGACAGGACCCAGGGAATGGCTTCCCAGTGCCAGAGGGCAGGGATGGATGGGATCTTGGGAAGGAATTCCAGGCTGGGCTGGAATTCCCAGAGCAGCTGTGGCTGCCCCTGGATCCCTGGAAGTGTCCAAGGCCAGGCTGGCTGGGGCTTGGAGCAGCCCGGGACAGGGGAAGTTGTCCCTGCCCATGGCACTGATGATCCTTCAGGTCCCTTCCCACCCAAACCACTCTGGGATTCTCTGACATTTTCTGTAAATAAGGGAGATATCCATGCAGACATTTAAATTTTAACGTACCGAGCAGACTGGAAAACTAAAGCTCTCCTAATGTTTGTTCTGACTTTCAGTGCCTGCAGAGATTCCTGTTTCCCTGTTAATCTGCTTTTTCATGTTGAAGCCTGACATTTTAGGCTCCATTTCAGACACTGTCACTAATGGCCCTGTCTCTGTCACCACTTGCAGTGACATTCAGGTGGGCACACTTCATTGCCAGCACAGCAGGAGGGTGTCATTAACTTGGTGACAAATTCCACTTCATCTCCAAGTTTTCCTTATTTTTCTTTTGTTCCTCATAATTTATTACCAGGCAGATTAAACCAGCAAACTTTGCTCCTGAGAGGGAACTGCTGCAACAACGGTGCTTCCAGACAGATGGGAAATTCGGGATATTTTCCTGGATACCCCATCAGTGCAGAATTTGCCAGCTCAGCTCTGTTTTGGGAGGCTCCAAGTTGTATCTCTGGTGGTCATTTGATAAGCAGAGAAAAAAAGGTATTATTTCCACTCCTCATGGAATTATGGAATGGTTTGGGTGGGAAAAGACCTTAAAGCCCATCCAGTGCCACCCCCTGCCATGGGCAGGGACACCTCCCACTGTCCCAGGCTGCTCCAAGCCCTGTCCAACCTGGCCTTGGACACTTCCAGGGATCCAGGAGCAGCCACAGCTTCTCTGGGAATTCCAGCCCAGCCCCTCCCCACCCTCCCAGCCAGGAATTCCTTCCCAAGATCCCATCCATCCCTGCCCTCTGGCACTGGGAAGCCATTCCCTGGGTCCTGTCCCTCCATCCCTTGTCCCCAGTCCCTCTGCAGCTCTCCTGGAGCCCCTTGAGGCCCTGGAATGTGCTGGAAGCTCTCCCTGGATCCTTCTCCTCTCCAGGTGAGCACCCCCAGCTCTCCCAGCCTGGCTCCAGAGCAGAGGGGCTCCAGCCCTGGGAGCAGCTCCATGGATTCCTCTGGACTCTCTCCCACAGGTCCAAGACCTTCCTTCATCTGCAGCCTGCTCCATGGAAGTTGTCCCTGCCCACGGCAGGGGCTGGAACTGGGTGACCTTTAAGGGTCCTTTCCCTTAAGGACCTTTAAGGTCCCTTCCCACCCAAACCATTCTGGGATTCTCCATTCCCTGTTTTCTCCAGCATTGCCAGTTTTGGGTGTTTGCATGAGCAATCCATCAGCTCCCTGCAGGAGATGCTCCTGGTAGAATCCATCAGGATAAATGGATATTCCTGGTGTATTTTATGGAGCTGTTGGTGGTTCTCCAGCACAGGGAGTTGGCTGCAGTGGAGGAATCACGGCTGGTCGATGTAAATAACACATTTCAGACCTTCATACAGTCAGGGAGAGTCCCCACTGGAGTCTCCAATTCACAGGGAGAGGAATCCTTGACTCTCCAATCAGGGATTTTCTCCAGGATCTTCCACAACAAAACTCCTGTGTTAGAGCAGTGAAGGAGGGAGGAGCAATGACATTAACAAGTTCCACTGCTGGCTTGTAGCTGGGATGTCCAAAGCATCACCAGGAATAAGATTTATACCTCAGCATCTTTTTTTAGATAAAATACTTAAATGCAAACAAAATTCTTTCCCCCCATAGCCTGCCCCTACCTGCAGAGCACCCCATGGTTATAAATGGAAAGCTGAGAGCCAAGGAGATGTAAAAGCACATTTTTCTCTCAGTGCCAGCGTTCTACTCTCCTCAAATCTATCATCATCTGGCCTAGCAGATCAGACAGGTTGTTTTATTCCTCACCACGGAGTTCATCCCAGTCAATAATATTGATTAGTGCAGGGTGACTTGATGGAACAGGAATAACACCCTGCTCTTAATTGGAGCCTGCATTTCCTCATCCCTGCCTCAGCAGCTCATGCTTGGCTGGGTTCTTCAATAATTCTGTTCAGACACAGAGCCCACTGGAAATTGCAGGATCTGACATTAACAGGGGAA
Organism: Falcunculus frontatus; assembly: GCA_013398115.1. NCBI lineage: Eukaryota > Metazoa > Chordata > Aves > Passeriformes > Falcunculus > Falcunculus frontatus. The sequence goes on along the minus strand of VZRV01007879.1, from coordinate 184,759 downwards.
GTGAATAATTTTCTTTTCCTTGAACTCGCGCCTCTTTTCTTCCCCGGTTAAAGCCACCACGTTGTGAAAGTTCACTCTTTAAACTGCCAGCTGAAATCCTGGGATTTTTTTTAGAGCTGCCTCTGTCTTAACACCATCAGGAAAAGTTTAATAAACTCTGTCTTCAGTTGCTTTGTGCTTCCAAAGTCCATATGTTGGGGTAGGATTTATCCAGGAGCTCCGTGCACTCAGGAGCTGAGTCAGCTCTGGAAATGTTGTGACTGTGGATTTCCAGTTTCCCAGGATTTCCCACTCCATGGGGAATTCAGTGCTGGAGCTGCTTCTCTCACATCTTTGAATCTACACCAGTGATGGGAATTCTTGTAGGAAACTCTCCTGACCTAGAGGGATCTTTTAGGATATTCAGGTGCTGGTGTTGGTGACCTGCTCAGTCCTTGGGCATTGCTGCAGAAGGGTCAAATAAATTCAGCCACCAAAGAGCTTTTTGTGTCGATGGATTGTTCTGAAGGACATAAAATTCCCTTGGAAAAGAAGGTTGGAGTCACTTCTTCAGCAACTGTGTTCCTCCTCCTTCCCATTTGGAGAAATCCTTTTTGTTTGGAGGCAGAGAAGATGTCAGGGTCAGAAACTTCAGTGAACTCCTGGGGTAGTTTTGATTTCGAAACTCTGTCATTTCCCTGCCTCCCAATAACGTGATTGGCTTCTGTATTTGTTATTATCAATGCTTAAGGAGAGTTCACATGGAAAGGGCTGGACAATACCTGGGATTTACAAACTTTGCCCAAGTTCCCTTCTGGGGAGGGGCTGGAATGGAATTCCCAGAGAAGCTGTGGCTGCCCCTGGATCCCTGGAAGTGTCCAAGGCCAGGTTGGATGGGGCTTGGAGCAGCCTGGGATAGTGGAAAATGTCCCTGCCCATGGCAGGGGTTGGCACTGGATATTCTTTAAGGTCCTTTCCAACCTAAACCATCCCATGATGATTTATTTATGTGTGGAGTGTCTGGCCTGTTGTCCTAAAAATGCTTTCTTCAGGAATGGTTCCGAGTGGACTTTGTTGCCATCAGGACACGCAGAGCTTTCAGGAAGCTGAGATTTTCCCTCCCCTCTCTTTTCTCTCCCAATACCCAAATTTAAGGTCCTTTGGTGTCAGGAGGTGCCTGTGGAAGTGACTCTGGAGTGACCCAGTGACAGTGCTCAGGGGTTTAATGCCACTCCAGACCCTGGAGCCTGTGGTGTGTCACTGATGTTCCCTGAGTCGTGTTTTGCTGCCAAACTCAGCAAATTTCTTTTTCCCATAGCTGAGACCCCATTTGTACCCAGGTGGAACTCAGGGAAGGGAAAATTCCACTCAGGAATTACAGGACTCAGTGTTGGGAATGAACTCCTGGGAGAGCCAGTAATGCTAAATACAATAAATGAGTTAAATGTCAGTCACTGCCATCCAAACCAGGCTGCCTTCCAGGGCTGGAATTGTGCCATCCTCAGTCAGAGGTGCAGCACTTGGAAGCAGGAAAATTCAAGGAATTGTTGCTCTTCAAATCCATCCCAAGCACCGTGGGCTTCAAAATACACCCGAGGCGTGTGGGCAAGGGGTTGGGTGTTTGTCACCCAAGGTGAAGGACCTGGATTTGGTGGTTTCTGTGCCAAAATGTCCCTAACTCTGGAATGAGAAGCCCAAGGTCACCTCCAAGCAGCACCTGCATTGTTCCCTCTGCCCTGGCAGTGCCTGGGGAGGGCACAGAGAGCGAATCCTCCCGTTAATTACTGATCTTTCACCAGGAAAGAAGCGTTTAATTCCTGTTTAATCATCGCTTGCTAAATGTTTAATTATCACTTGCTGTCTGAAAATCAAGGGATGTCGAGATCTGTTAGACAACTTGTCCCACGTTATTTTGCAGGAGGACCAGATGATAACTTAATTGAAGGTGGTGGATCCAAGTTTGTCTGCAAACCAGGAGCCAGGAACATCACCATCATCTTTCACCCCCTCCTCAGGTAAAATCTGACTTTCTACACCTTTGTACAGCTGCAAATAATTAGAATAAGTAGAACTAAACCTCTGATTTATGGGAATGTTGGGCACATTCCAGTTCTGAGATGCCAGGGCAAAGGGGTTGCTCTGAAGTTGTTGATGGGCACAGGTGTAAAAAAAAAATAAACTTGGCAATGTTTTTTAATCTTTTTCAAACTGAACTGTGATGCCAGGTGGGATTTCCTGTCTGGGGGACCCTGTGTCACTGACCAGTGGCATTTATTGACCCAAGCAGGGTGAAGTTTATTTGCAACCTGCCACAAATGGTTTATTGCTGGTTTTTGTGCTTATTAAAAAGTCAGAGGAGCTGCAAGGTGAGTTCATTGAGAAAACACTGTGAGCTGGGGACTGCAAATTAATTCCTGATGTAGAGTGAGCCAGGGATTACCAAAGTTGTCACAGCTGGAACTTTAAACGGAGCAAGTCTTTAATGAACCTCACTGCATCGTTCACCTCTGATATTTGAATTTTGCTGCTTTTCTAACAATTTGTCCTGTTGGTTTTGTGGAAATTAAATAATACAATGTTTGTTTCAGTTCTTGTCAACCTCCCACCTCTTTTTTCCTGGGAGGCTTTTCCTTGATCCCCAATATCCCAGCACCTTTGGAGAGCATTTCCCTCCTTGTCTGTGTTTGGATGAATTCAGTGTCCTGAGTCACTTAACAACAGGAGCTTCTCTCCAATGCTCAACCCAAGCAGTCATAAAATAGTCATAAAAAATAATTGGAATCTGATCCCCAGAGGAAGGAATCTCCTCCTGACCCCTCCGTGGCTGAGAGCTGTGGTGATTTGTGACTTTTCAGGACTTAAAAACACAGATGGGAAGTGCATAAATTCCTCCAAATTTAAATTTCTGATCTCGTAACAGCAGATATTGGAATAATCTTGAGAACATCCTGAAATGGGTTGTGGTGTGCAAGGTCTTGCCTTGAAAAAAGAGTTTACTTATTGCTACGTGCCCATAACGAAGTGGAGAATTCCATAAACACGTTTCATTTCCACCTCTGTCTCTTTTAAACTAAAGAAATGTGCTAAAAATTCAATTTGCTGCAGTATTTGTAGTTTTGAGCTATTTTATGAAGGGAAAAGATGGACAACTGAGAAGCAAGATGTTCTTCAGGGTGTGACTGTTGTGTTGAGGACTTCAATTTCTTAATCATTAATGAATTTCCAGAGACCTTGCAAGCACAGAGGGTGGTGATGCTCCTGTTTTTATTGATGAGCTCTTTCTCATTGATTTAAATTCTTTCTTTTTGCCTTCCTGCTTAATTTTTCCCCCACTTTTTCTGCCATCTGAGCGAAACACGAGTGCTCTGCTTTAAATAGCACTTCTCCCAAGCACTTCACTTTGCATTCCCAGCCTGCAAGACAGGCAGGAGAAATCATTTGCCTCATAAAAAATAATTGCATCGAGACAAAGGTATCTGTGTGCAGGGTATTTTTCGTGCCAACCACCTGCAACATCTTCACTCCCTCACATTGAGGATTTCATCAATAACTGCAGGAAAAGAAGGAAAACATGGAATGACCCAGTTTGCCCTTTTCTTCCTGCAGGATGGGGGAGTTTGGGGGTAGGAGCGGGCTCTAAAAACCATTTTAATGTGATTTTATTCGTTTTAATGATGGACACAGGGAATGTGCTGAGAGATTTAACTCATGATCCGTGACTTGGGGATGAATGGGATGCAGTGAATCTGGGATGATCACAGGAGTTCTTCAGCTGACAATAATTCCCTGCAGGGAATTCTGTTCCCAATGGGATGGCCATGGCCTGTCCCACCAGCAGCTGAAACGCTCAGTGTGGTGAATTTGCTAAAATATTGATGCTTGCAATAATTTCTAGCACATGGAATCATAGAATCGTCATCTCTTGGTTAGATCCTCGTTGCCCTTTTCCAGATGCTCCTGTTTTAAATGTCCAACTCTCCTGGAGGTAATTCCTACAGAGCTGTGAAGTTTTCACCTGTTTTATTTTCCCTTTCGAGGTTCTTTCTGACCTGCCTCCCTCATCTTTCCTCCCTGTCCTCTGTACGTGCTTTAAATGGATCCGATTTGAATTCAAATGATCAATATTTTATTTACAAGGGGGGGTTTTTTCCCCCTTGTTTTTATCAAAGTCCCATAAATACGTTGCCAGAGGAGCTTCAGCACCTCATGGACTCGCTGATTTTATGAGGCAGCCGAGTGCTTCTGAAAGTATTAAACAAACTGGATCACTGAGAAACCAGACCCTGGTGTGCTGATTTAAAGCCTGAGCATCACATAAAGTGATGGCTTTAAAACATAATTCAGCCCTGAAATGTTGAGGGGAGAGTTGGAAGCAGAGCATTCATATTCATCAGTGGGAATTTCTGTCTTTTGTACTCGTGGCATGGGAAGTGTCAGTCCTGATCACATCAGGGGTGCACAAGCACAGGGACACATTTGCTGCTTATAAAGCCACTTTTTAATCTTCTTTTATTTACAAACTGAGGTGGGGCTTGGCTCCAGCTCCTCTTGAAGAATACGGGGTCAGACTTTAGGGGAACTGCAAATGAGCCCCTTCCCAATAACCAACGTTTGTTTAGAGAAATTCTTCATTAAAACCATGGGCAGTGTAAGGAAAAATATCTAAAAATGGTTTTCAAAGCTTTCCTTGCTTTTGAATTCCTTTAGAGCTGGGAGCCAGAGTTGGGAAGTGAGATTTGTGTTATTCAGGATCCCTAATTTCCACAAGGACAACTGAGACACACCAAGGCCCAGATTAATTACCAGGACTTAATGACAGCAGCACACACGGAATAAATGAAGAGTGAATTTTTGAGAGACCAAGTGGGTGTTCTAGAGGAGATGATTCCTGGGAATAGGTTTTCCTAACTACATCTGGAAACTAATTGCACTTCCAAATGGAAGCAGAACCCACCTCTGATTTTCCTTAATTACATTTCGTGGGAGGTGCCAAAGTCTGAAAGTTACCAAAGGAGTCCAGTTGCTTCCTTCATCCTTTGCTGGCAACCAGCGCTGGTGTTACTGGGCTGAGGAATAACAACTCCCACTGGAAGAAGGAATCCCAGGAGCAATCCCAAAGCCCTTCATTCTGGAATATGGAACAGCCTGAGCGATGTCTGTCGTACCATTTGTTTGGTGGGGATTTTTTTTGATGTCTTTTTTTTTTTTTTGAAAAAAAATTTTTTTTTAAATGTTTATTTGTTTCAGCTGGCATTTGAAAGGCACTTGGCTCCTCGGGGTAATAATCATTTTACATATGCTTTATAGAGTGTGTTTATTACCAGACAATCGAGGAACAGATGTCTGCAGTCTCGAGGCTGGAGGGGGAGGAATGGGAAGGGTGGGAGATGGAGGGGATGGTGGGAGATGGATGGAGCAGCTGAACGGTGCTGGATGTTGGATATCGAGGCCGGGAGGGTTTCCATTTATTACCATCAGCCACACTTCATTAGGATCAAGCAGCAATTAAAAGGGTTAGAGGATGGAGGAGAAAGCCAAGTGCTCATTGATTCGGAAGGGAAGAGTCATTTCCCAACAGGGCGTGACCTTGGGAAGGAGGAGTGGGGCAGAGAAATGATCCTGGCACCCTCTGGATCTCCACGGGGTCTGTTGGGATCTCCCCTGTGCCAGGTGGGAAGGACTGGGATGTGCCAGTGATGTCCTGATCACTGCCTTGGATTTCAGAGTCTGGAGAGAAAGGGAAAAACAAAGAGTTGGAGTGTTGGGGTAGGAAAAAACCCCACAGGGATGAAGGAAAAGCAAAATTCCCTGTTTGCCTCTGCTGATGTTGTTTGGGATGCAAAGAGTTAAGTTTAGTGCTCTGGGGTGGGGTCCTGGCACTGTGAAGTTTTCTGCCTCTTGTTATTTGGGATTGATGGGAGTGGGGGGGAAGCAAGCAGCAGTAGTTTGATATTTTCATTTAAAATAAAATGCTCCTTTTCATTCCTTCTTTTTTTCAATCACTGAAAGCAGTGGACTTCTCACTTGATAGCAAATTTGGAGTTAACTGTTTCTTCCAGCTATTTTAATGCAAATAAAAGAGGGATTGCTCTGTTATTAAATAAAAAATGCTTTAGGGATTAATCAGGAAGGGTGGTGGTGGACTTTTGCTGCCTGTTGATATCAGAATGTTCCTCTCCACTGGTGGCTCTGAGCTGCTGATGGTCAAGTGTCAGATCCCAGGAATTCCTTGTCCTTGGGAGGGAAATGCACAGGGTGCAGGACTTGTACATGACCCAGGTGCACGAGTGTAGCAGGGATGTTTTATGGGAATAATCCTGTCAAGCTCCTGTTGAATTCGGGATGTGTCAAGATAAAAGGTGCTGGATGTAGAATTTAAATCCTGTTCCTTTTGAAAATGTTGGGAGGGAACAGCAAAGTTGTTATGGGACATCAAAGTCCTTTGATCGTTGAGCATCAACTGCTGCTGGTGTTCAAAACTACATCACTAAATTGATCTAAAACTCAGTGTTTAACTCAGAACCCTGTGTATCTCACCAATAACCCCTTTTAGTGCATCTGTACAGTTATAATAATAATAATAATAATCACCTCATTTTATTTTAAAATATGCTGTAATATCTTGTGGTTGCACACTATAAAATTCATACTTGATAATTCAGGGAGTGTGGGTTTTGGGAAGCAAAAGGACTGTGAAAATGGTATGACTTTGTTACATTTAAACTCTGCTAAATCACACCAAATAGGTTAAGAAAAATATGTGGTATTTTAAAGTCTAAGGGTTATTTATTATTAGTGAAGTAGATAGAAAATGTCAAGTCCTCCTGTGGCACAAATAGTGCTGAATAATGAGAGCTGATGCCTTTAGCTTTTTGAATCAAACCTAAAATACTTGATTTCAGAGAAATCGATAAGGCTGACTCAAGCTGGGAGAGGGAACTTGGAATATTGACTGCCTAAAGTTTGTGTTTGAGTAATGTGCAGAGGATCACAGTTAAGTAAAAAAATACCTGAGGTGCTGTTAAGTGCACAGGAAACATGATTTGGAAACTTTTAAAGGTAGTGACTCCTTAAAAACAGAGCCCTCGAGATTTCATCAAGTTTTACATTCCAGCAGATCCCCTTCAAAGGGTGGGAAAATGTCACTTCATTAATGGAATTCTTGCTGCTGCAAGGTAGGGAATCTCTTCCTGCTCCCTGGGGCAGGGAGATGAGGCCTCTCTGTGGTGAGACAGATGGGGCTCAGATCAGGAGATCACAAAATTCCAGGATCACTGAGGTTGGAAAAGCCCTCCAAGGTCATTGAATCCAAGCTGTGCCCGATGCCCACCTTGTCCCCAGCCCAGAGCTCTGAGTGCCACCTCCAGGAATTCCTTGGACATCTCCAGGGATGGGGACTCCAAACTTCCCTGGGCAGCCCATTCCAATGTTTTACAACCTTTTCCATGAGGGAATTTTCCCAGTATCCAACCTGAGCCTCCCCTGAGGCCGTTCCCTCTCCTCCTGTCCCTGTTCCCTGCGAGCAGAGCCCGACCCCCCCCGGCTGCCCCCTCCTGTCAGGGAGTTGTGCAGAGCCACAAGGTCCCCCCTTGATGCCTTAGGTTTTAACTTTTCTATTTTCAAATCCTGTACTGCTCAGAGTGTAACTCTGAAGTTCCTTGGAGCCTGTAATTCCTGCTCTCTCCTACTGGGCAGACAGAACAAAGCCTCTCCAGGCTTTGCCTTCAAGGACAGCCAGGCTGTTTTTAGGCCCAAAATGTGTAAACCAAAGATTCTAAGGGGGGCAAGCTGAGGGGAGTTACATCATTAAACTGGGGCTTTAATTGGAGAATGAACCCTGATATGCAAATGATCCAAACCTATAAAAGTGTGAAGAACTCGTGACCTGGGGTCCATCTTGGGGTCCATTTTTTGGAAGCAGCCTCTGGCTCCCCCAGGGTGTACCTTGAAGGCCCTTCAAATAAATACCTGTCTTTATTCCCTTCCTCTTGTCTAGTCTCTGTTTCTAGGTGGCTGCAGGAGGTATCACCCTGGCCCTCCTTTTCTCCAGCCTCAGCCCCTTTCCCAGCTCCCTCAGCCTCTCCTGGGGCTCCAGCCCCTTCCCAGCTCCGTTCCCTTCCCTGGACATGGCTCCAGCCCCTCCAGGTTTCTCCTGTCACAAGGGACCCAGAACTGGACACTGCCCTCAAGGGGCATCAGCAGTGCCCAGCACAGAAAAATCTCAAATCCTTGCTACAGAAACATGGAATTGAACATTGGAAACAAGGAAGGGACCTTCAAGATCATTCAGTTCCAGCTCCCCACCATGAGCAGGGCACTTTCCGATAGGAGAACCTTCCCCTGGATATTCCCAGCGTTATTTTGGAAATGCCAATCCTCCTCTCAGAGTGCGACAAATGCTCGATGCAACTTCTCATCCACTCGCTGCTTCCTTCCACTGACCTCAATGGGAATCTTAAGGGAGCAATTTGACACCCACCTACGGGATGTTTTTCCCTCTCCCCCTCTCGCTTTAATGAGTATTTAGGAGGCTTTTAGCTGACGAGTCCCTCGCTGTTGACGCTCGGTACTTTCTGTCTGTCAGCAGCAGGGATGGATGTTCCTCGCAGGCGAATCCCAACCCTTTTTCTCCCTGACAAGCCCTCACAAAGTCGGCTTTGCTGAATGATAAAGACACATCTCAGCGGAGCTCGTTGTTGTGACACTGCTAAGAAAAGGTTTCCTCCTGGCTGGGGCCATCGCAGGGATGAGGGACTCACACACACGGAGAAGGGATGGGGAACAGCTTCACATTTTGTGCTTTTTTTTCTTTTTTTTTCCAACCCCCCGATGCTTTATGAGAACTGACAGTCTTGCCGTGTGTGTCTGATTAAAGATGACAGTTTATAAAAACCTTAAGGTGAGGCTGTTNAAAAAAAACCAAAAAAACCCCCAGCCTCTTAATATGTGAGGCATTGATTTTATATTGTCTGTCAGAGAATGTGCTTCAGCAGATCAGTCAAGTTTGGAGTTTTCAAACATGCTTCATCCAAAGGGAAAATCAACAGCCTGTCAGAAATTTCACATGTCTCCAGCTCCTCCTTCCCTTTGGATGAAATACAAGCTGAAGGAACAGAGAAATTTTGACATTTGCAAGAGCTTGGGCTGAATAGCTGAAAACAGTGTTAATGTAATTCCATGGTAATGAGGTACTTTGAACCAGGCTGGTGCTCATTGAGCCAACAAAGCAGGATTAGCTCATTCCTTAATGGAATTACAGAATGGGTTGGGTTGGAAGGGACCTTAAACTTCATCCAGTGCCACCCCTGCCATGGGCAGGGACCCCTCCCATATCCCAGGCTGCTCCAAACCCCATCCAACCTGGCCTTGGACACTTCCAGGGATCCAGGAGCAGCCACAGCTTCTCTGGGAAACCTTAAATTTCCTTCCAGCATCTCACTCGTGTTCTCATGGAGGAGGATTTCACTTCCCTGTATCGCTGAGCACTGTTATTCTTATTTTGTCAGAGACATTGATGATGTCATGTGAGTTTTCAGTGATTTGTTTATTCCTTGGGAACTGAACAGTTCAGTCAGGAGGGTCCTCAAATGATGACTGCACCTCATTCCCTGAGCAGCTCAGGGCTGACCATGAGAAGTTCTGAGTGAAGCTGGAAGGGCAGAAGGGATCCATTGATTCATTGATCCATTGAGGTTTAACCTTCTCAGGTACAAAATTAGGAGTCTTGAGTTAGAAACCAGAGTTCCACACTGAGATCCACATTTAAGAATCACTGAGGTTGGAGAAGCCCTCTGAGATCATCAAGTCCAACCATTACCCAGCACTGCCAAGGCCACCACGTGGCCCCAAGTGCCACAATAATTATCAAATCTCAATCACAAGGTGAGATTCTGCCATGCAGGAGCTGATGCCTTTCCAGCAGCTCCTTTGGTATTGAGGGATAAACTTCCAGCAGTAGCTAAAACTTGCTTTAATAGCTCCAGTTTTCATTTCAAATATAGGAAATATTCCTCTGACACTGCTAAAGAAATCTGCGGAGCAACAGAAGAGCTCCCATGGCAGAACCAGAAAAGCGTCTTTCGTTTTTGTGGTGGAAGAAAAGGGGAAAAAAAACTTGACAAATTCTAAATTTGTAATCTGTCTGTGGAAGCTGTTCAAAAAATACTTCAGTGAGGGTTTTCCCTGAACGGGGGAAATCCAGGGATGGGAGCACATTGTGGTTTAAGTCCATGTTATGGTCTTATTACCTTAAGAATTTTTGTACAATGCCTGTGGTTGCTTTCATCAAGCTTTATGAATTTTTGATTGAAGACAGGAGAGCTGGGGCTTGATGAGAACAAAAAAAAGGTGATTCCTGTATTTAGGATTTGCTGTTAAAAGCAAAGATCTAAAGCCAGGAATGACGGTGCCTTTTGGACCCCACATCCCCCATGGAGCCGTCAGAGCAACAGGAGTATGAAAGGAAAGATTAATAATTTAATTTTTTATCATTATTGTATTTGACATCAACGTGGTGGTGTTTAGCTCAAGGGTTTTCTGGGAAAAGCCTTTGGTAGTGAGCTGGAATTCCCTTGGAGTTGGGCACCTCCTGTAGGAACTCTCAGCTGTGTTTTTTACCTGGATTATTCTTGCAGGGTTTTTGCAAAAGCCCTTTAAAACCTCTTGTACAGTTTAAAATGTTGTGATTTGGGGAGACCAGAGCTGTTCCCTCGGAGCATGGAGGTGAATTTCTGTCTCCTCCAGGGATGCTGAAAGGGAAAGAAAGAAGATTTTCAAAGTTTAATTTTCATTTATGATAATCTGAACTGTTTATTTCAACTCTTCCCCTCTTTTCAGTTTCCTGAGCTGAGCTGCAAATAATGGCATTGAAGTTCCTTCACCACTAAGGTGCATTTTCCCATCCTGCTGAATTCCTGGGTATTACAGCTCAGGACCCTCATTTTTCCTGTTTTATAGAGATTATTTGGTTCAGACACATCAGATGTGGCTCCACAAACACCTGCAGGGTTTTCATGGGCACGTGGCAAAAGGAAAGTCCTGGCACAGCCATGGGAAAAGCCTTTTAGGGATGTGAGCCCATGGAAAAACAGGTTTTTCAATCACCAGGTCGTGACACAAAATAACCTTTTGGTGGGATATTCCCGAGGGATTTAACTTTAAATTCTGATGACTTTTAGAGATCTGCAGAATAGGCATAAATACATTTTGCCGGCCAGAAGTTGGCCTTTAGTTTGGTTATTTTGGGTCCCAGATAATCTTAAATTTCAGATAGCTCAGCAGGAATTGCACTTGGTGGAATGTCACTGAAAAGCACTTCCATAGTTCCTTTCCTCTGGTAACTTCCAAACTTTTCAGAGATAAAATTCATTAACAGCTAAGTGTGAAATTGCTCTGTGCATGGAAATCCTGGTGCTGGAACAGCCAAGGATGAAGTTGTGGATGAAGTGTGGAGTTGAACGGTCCTAAACTGTGCAGATTTAGAATAAATGGGAAAAACTGGAAGTCCTAAATTCCCACTATTCCTAATCAAGCTCCGTATTTTCCATTTTATCTCAATTTTGTCTCTCCAAGTTGTGTTTTTACAAATGGATTTTGCTCTGGAGGTGTGACAGCTCTGTGACAGCCCCAAAACTCCTTCTGGAGCCTGACAGGGACAGCTCTGCCCCTGCTGGGGTGGTTTAATCAAATTTACTGGGGTGACAAAGAGAGCTGGAGCCCCTCTGCTCTGGAGCCAGCCTGGGAGAGCTGGGGGTGCTCACCTGGAGAAGGGAAGGCTCCAGAGAGACCTCAGAGCCCCTTCCAAGGCCTAAAGGGGCTCCAGGCGAGCTGGAGAGGGACTGGGGACAAGGGATGGAGGGACAGCATCTCTTTATTCCAAGCTTTGTTCTGGTTTGTGAACCAATCCTTGCAATAATACTTAAAAATGTTGGAGTGGTGGTGCCTGGGATGCCAAATGATGTCAGAATGCTTTGGAACACAAACCCACTTTGCTTGTTTAAGGTTTATTTTGGCTGATTTGTTGAAGGAGGAAAAAAGCTGGAGAGAAGGATGTGTGCCAGAGGTGCTGTAAAAAATGGTGAAGGTGAGGATCAGGTTCTTCGTGGCTTTAATAATTTTTGGTGACTTTTAGCAAGCTCTTTATCTCTGGAGTAACAGTGAGAGAGCATTTTCCAAGTGGAAAAAAAAGTAATTAAAGCTTTGTACACCTCGTAAGGTGAAATAATGCTGCCAGATAAGTGCAGCTCCCTCAAAAGTTGTCGGTTCCTTGGTTTTGGGATACTCAAGTTCAAGATTTTTTGCCTGAGACAGGGAACTCATTCAGGGGATATAAGACAGAATGGTTCCTCCTGCAGAGAAAAACTGGAGACATTCTAGAAATGACACTAAATACAACAAAAAGGGGGAAATATTGGCAAATGTCAGATTTGCTTCTTTCCTAGCAGCTCTGCAGAGCTCCCAGAGGAAATCCTGGTGGATTTGGGAGGAGAATGAGTGACAACTTGATCTGGTGCATGGCCAGAAACTTGGAACTGCTGCACAGAGTAGGAACATTTATCTCCTCTGGAGCTTTATGGTCTTACAGGGAGGAAATAAAACCATCCCCTCGTGCTACATCTTTGCAAAAGGTGGAGGCAAGTCTGGAGTCTGGGATAATTCCTCATTTTATCCCTTGGGGTTGTGCAGTTTGTCACTGCAAAGCATCATTGAGACAATTATTCCTCTTGAGACACCCATGCCAGGCTGGACTGGTATCACAGCCTTTCATCTGAACTGAAAGCAAATTGTCGATAAAAAAAGCAATAAAAGTTGATTAATTGCAGGGAATCCCTCGATTGCTGGCTGCTGTCTTCTCTTAATATTGGGATTTCGCTCGCTCGCCTTTGCCTGGCTCCCAAAGTGTTGTTTCATCTCCTTCCCATGTCACTTTACTGTGACAAGTCCTTGCCTGGAATCCAGGAGATGAACGGGACTTTCCACGCTTCTTGCTCTCAGATAGTTCTTTATTAGGTCTTATCAGAGAAACAGAGTCACAGACGTGACCCTGAACATTACAGAGAGAGTATGAGAGGGAGAAGCCAGAGGGAAAAGCCAAATTATCAAGATTACACCACCTTTTAAAGGTAAATTATCCAATGAACACCTAAAACCAAAGATATTTTCACTTTTCTACCAATGCTCATTAAATAACTTTGCCACATGAAGAGGAACTGTGGAATTTTACATCCAATCCTCTGAATCCATCTTTGCCGCCGAATATGGAGTGGTAGAAAAAGAGAAGAAGCTCTGGATAACAACAACAATCCTCCATATTGGCATTTTTGTTACTTATCTATTTACTATTTTAACAAACCCAACACCTCTAAATTTGTCACCCCGTGACAGTCTCACTTAATATTCTATCAGCCTGTTCACACTGGTGTACATTCTCATTCTTCCCAGAGGGTAGGCAATTTTCTCCATGGACGAAGGTCAAATACAGGGCTGTCCATGGGGGGTAGAACCCTTCAAAACAGGCAGAGAAATATTCCCTGCACTCTGGACTCTGACATTCCCAGGCAGTTATTCCAAGTTCTTCATGGCACTGTGTGTTTGGAATAGAATTATGGAATCATGGAACAGTTTGGGCTGGAGGGACCTTAAAGTTCACCAGTGCCACCCCCTGCCATGGGCAGAGACCCCTTCCATGGACCAGGGTGCTCCAAGCCCCCTCCAGCCTGGCCTTGGACACTTCCAGGGATGGAACAGCCACAAGCTCTCCATGTTTTCTGCTCCCAAATCAATCTTTGCTCTGTGCAGGAGGTGCCAAACTTTTCACTTTTATGATAGAAAAGTTCATCCAAGCACCCTGAGTTTCCTTTTCGCCCGAGTCCCCTCTGCTGACCCCGTCACCTGTGGGGTTCTTCACTCCACTGATGCCTCCTGCAGCCACCTAGAAACAAAGACTGGACAAGAGTAAGGGAATAAAGACAGGTATTTATTTGAAGGGCCTTCAAGGTACACCCTGGGGGAGCCAGAGGCTGCTTCCAAAAAATTGGACCCCAAGATGGACCCCAGGTCACGAGTTCTTCACACTTTTATAGGTTTGGACCATTTGCATATCAGGGTTCATTCTCCAATTAAAGCCCCAGTTTAATGATGTAACTCCCCTCAGCTTGCCCCCCCTTAGAATCTTTGGTTTACACATTTTGGGCCTAAAAACAGCCTGGCTGTCCTTGAAGGCAAAGCCTGGAGAGGCTTTGTTCTGTCTGCCCAGTACGAGAGAGCAGGAATTACAGGCTCCAAGGAACTTCAGAGTTACACTCTGAGCAGTACAGAATTTGAAAATAGAAAAGTTAAAACCTAAGGCATCACCACCACTCAAAACCCACTTTTCCCACTTTCTGATGGGATAAGATCCACCATCTGCATCCCTTGGGAGCCTCCTAGGGAAAATTTTGCCTCTTCTTCCCTGTTAAAAAAACGAATAGAAGTTGTCAAGGATGGAGAACTATTGTTGGAGTGAGCAGAATGGGTGCTTATTATCAGTTTTAGGCACGCCCAGGTCAAGAGTGAAGTGGTTTTTTCTGTTTAGTTTGCTGAAAGGCTGGAATGAGTTTAATTGCTGGTTGTCATTTGTAATGGAGTAGATGCAGTATTAGAATTATTCAGATAATTTGTTGTAATTACCCACCATCAGGAGCTTTACAATGTTCAAAATCCAATCTTTGAAGTAATGGAGCTGAGTCCTTTGAATGGAAGGCAACAGCTCTTGAGAGCACAATATCATTTATAGATGCCAATCAAGCAGTGAGGTAAACAAAACAAAGGTGCTGGGCTTTTCTGTGAATTCTTTCAGTGCCCTAAACCTTCCCAAAATCTTGGCAGAACAAGCAACATGCCTGGAGTGCTGATAAATCAAAGCTTTTGCAGAGTTCCTCAAAGCACCCAGGGTTTGAAAAGCATTGTGTGCCTTGAATAAAGTGTTATCCAGAAAAACCTCCCCGTGTCAATCCCCGAGGGATCATTATTCATTCTGGCTCTGCTGTGGTAGGAGAGAAAAATCTCTCTTAGGTGGTGTTGCCCCTGATTCTGCGTGAGAAACGCTGGTGAGAAATGGGAAATGGGGCAGAGCTTTCTGGGAAGGCAGAGGTTCTGATTTGCATTGCCCTCCTCTCCACACCCAAACCAATCGACAGATGCAAATGAAGCAGGGGAGGCTGAATTCCCAAATTTGTATTCTCCTGGCTCCGGGCCTGAGCCTCGTCTGGCAAAGACAGGGAGAGGGAGTGAAAAAAAAACCCTGGAGTCTCATGAATAGAAGTGTGGGCTCCCGGTGACCTTTACCTACTGTGATAATTTTGATGTAGAACAACCAAATTCCTGGAGATGTTTAATCAGCAAAGTTGAATTTTGATGAAAGCACATGTCACAGTGCCATTACTGCTGCAGGAATTAATTCTGATTCATAGCAATATTCTGGCTTTGTGAGGATTAACACCAGTGAACTGTCACCTTTTCAAATTCCTTGCAGCCCTGGTGTCCCAAAGATTCGTTTAAGATGGAAAAAAATGTGAGCTGGCACCCAAAACCCACTGAGTGCTGGGCTGATCCCACAGCAGGGGAGGGGGATTCTGTCCCTGTGCCCCACTCAGGTGAGACCCCACCTGCAGAGCTGCCCCAGCCCTGGGGACAACAGCAGCAGGACCTGGAGCTGCTGGAGAGAGTCCAGAGGAATCCATGGGGCTGGAGCCCCTCTGCTCTGGAGCCAGGCTGGGAGAGCTGGGGGTGCTCACCTGGAGAAGGGAAGGATCCAGGGAGAGCTTCCAGCACATTCCAGAGCCTCAAGGGGCTCCAGGAGAGCTGCAGAGGGACTGGGGACAAGGGATGGAGGGACAGGACCCAGGGAATGGCTTCTCAGTGCCAGAGGGCAGGGATGGATGGGATCTTGGGAAGGAATTCCTGGCTGGGAGGGTGGGGAGGGGCTGGGCTGGAATTCCCAGAGAAGCTGTGGCTGCCCCTGGATCCCTGGAAGTGTCCAAGGCCAGGCTGGATGGGTCTTGGAGCAACCTGGGATGGTGGAAAGTGTCCCTGCCCATGACCTGGAAAGATCCCTTCCAACCCAAACCATTCAGTAATTCCATGATAAATATCCCAGCATTGGAACATCAAATTCTACCCCCACTCAGATATGGAATTTATTTGGATAAAAAAGCATCAGATGAAAGATGAATTCAGACATCGTGTGTATATTCTGGATTTTCAGCCTAGATTTTGGATGAAGCAGTTTAAGTTGATTTTATATTTTTATTTGTCTCCAGGGAAGCACATGTCCATGTGTAGTCTCATGATGGCAATGACATCATGGCAAATTCCCTAAAATCATGACCCAGAATGTTCTTTATCCCCGGCATTTAAAAAAAGTTTGTTCCTCTAATTTAATGTATTTTAGCAAAAAATAGAGATGAATATCCAATGCTGTGACAACAGGGACACTTTTCTTCTTTCAAAAAGAAATTAAATCTTTCTTAGAAATCTTCCCAATTCCTGAAGCTCACGTAGATCCTGTTGGAGAATTGTCTTACCTTCAAGTGTCCCATGGAATTTTAAAGGCAATTTAAAATATATTGTTTTCCTCTCCTTTTCCTACAAATCCAGCTGGGATAACTGGGACTGACAATGTATTTTTATGGAGTTTAATGGGCATAAATCTCTCTCTGGCTGGAATCAGCCTCGGGAATGACGAGCCCAGCTCAGGGAGATGATCCATGTCCGTGTGTCCCTGTCCCTCACGGGCACTTCCAAAGAGTTCCCTGGGTTTGCTGGCAAATCCCAGCAGCTCCACACAGAAAATAAAGTTAAATTGTCAGAAGTCATTAGTGGCTGTCACTTCATGGACCTTCCCCCTTTGGAATTTCACTGCAGCGATTTTATTTTGTCTCTACTTCAAATAAGTAGGACGATGTCGGACAAAACTGCTGGAATTTAACCCATTCGTGGCTTTTCGGTTATGGCTGTGAAACAACGCTGAATTTAGGAGTTTGAGGCTCAGTTCTGTGCTCTGCCAAGAGCTTTTCTCCTTCTAATTATTCTTTTTAGACTCAAATTCCCCAATTTCCTCTGCTGCAGGTCTACGTTGAAGCTATGCACAATAAATCTCTGATTCCACCTCCTCCAGGACATCCCTGCTCCAAAGAAACCACGGCAGCAGAAGTCTGAGAAGGGAGATTCTTTACATAAATCCCTTTTCTGTCCCTCTGACTGCGAGAAGTGGATTTTGGGAGCCTTATTTACACTTCTTTTTTCCCAGATTCTCAAAGTGCTGCTGCTGCCCAAGGCTGTTGAGACTGTGCTTGGTGGGAAGTTATTTTTACAGATTCATTTTCTGCACAAAGTCATCCCAAAATAGAAGGGTTTTGCTTTCGTTTATATGCTTCGAATCACCCAAATTTTTAAAGCATATATTAGTAACGCTTTGGTGTCTTAATTAAATACCTAATTATATTTAGCAGTTTTAGGGTTTTTGCCGCTTTCTGGTGGCTTTTGCTGCGCCGATCTTTGCTGTTTGTGACATTTCAAACATATGTTTCAATTTTTCCATCTCCTGTGCCTTGTCATTTCGTTGCTCTTTTTTTTTAGCACTGATACGGAACTTTTGCAAAATAATTGCACAAAAACAACTCCAGTGTTAATTTTTTTTTTTTTTTTTTTTAAAGCCCCGGGNCAGTTTTAATTTTTTTTTTTTTTTTTTTTGAAAGCCACGGGAGATGTAGGTATTCCCTCAAGGAAATGGAATAGGGAACCGTGGTGCTGCAGGTGGGCTGAGAACAAGGACCCAGCTGGTGCTGAGAGGAGCAGAGTAGTTGGGGAGGTGTAAAAAAAGAGTTTTACATGTATTTTTACAGTCATTTGTCTAAAGCCCCCTTTTAGGAGCAAAATATATTAAGGGGAGGAAAAGAAGAGCAAAACAAGAGCGTGGAAGTCACCTTAAACCTGGCCTGGAGGTGCTTTTTACAGTAAATCTTTTGACATTTTTCATGTCCGTGTCGTGACCAAGTTTGGGGGGCAAATTCCCACCTCGTGTGACAAGTGACCCCAGAGAGGGCAGCTGTGTCCCAGGCCATTAATGTTCATCATCCCCAAGCACAGCCTGGCTTTCCCTTTGTTCACCTCCATCCCCAGTGCCCAGAGGTGGCCAAGGGGCGTGGAAGGAGGGAGGTTTCAGGCTCTGGGGTTGTCTGTCTGGTGCAGCATCTGGAAAACTCTGCCCAGCAGGGATTTGTGCCCAGTGCTTGGCAGGGGGTGGGTGACACCAGTGTCACTTTGGGTTTAGCAGGGAATGTTGGTTTATGGAGGGAGATGAAGCCTGGTTGCTTCAGGGGGGTCAGGAATTGGGGTTGGCTCGTGCTGGAGCACACCCAGAGGTGGAGATGTGGGGTTGGCATCCTCAGGTCTTTGCAGCAGCGAAGCTTCCCCGTGGTGCCAGCAGGGATGGGCAGCTGGAGAATCCCCAGCTGGAAAATCACTGCCTTCCACCACTTCCTGAGCTTCAACTTCCATGCTTTGGGGGTTTTTTCCCTTTGTTCAGCTGTTTCTTGTGGAACAAAAAGCACAGCAAAATGGTGCCCCCTCTTGATGCCTGAAGAGGCTACCTAAAAACAGAGACTAGACAGGAATAAGAGAATAAAGGTGATATTTATTTGAAAAGCCTTCAAAGGGACACCCTGGGGAGTTCAGAGGTTGCTGCCAAAATGGACCCCAAGATGGACGAGGAGTCCTGAGTTCTTCACCCTTTTATAGGTTTGGTCCATTTATATATCAGCATCAATTCACCAATTAAAGCTTTAGCTACTGATGTAAGTTCTCTAAGCTCAGCCCCCCTTCTCCAAGATGTTGGTTTACACGTTTTGGGCCCAGCACATCCCAGGTGTCCTTGGAACAAACCCAGAGAGGATTTGTTATGTCCATCTTAGCATGAGAGAGCAGCAGCAGCAGGCTGTAAGACACTTCAGAATTTCACACTAAGCAATACAGAATTGGAAAAATATAAAAGCTAAAACCCAAGGCATCACTCTTTTTACACATCACTGTCCTTTTCTGGGGTTTATTTCTGTACAAAATCCTCTCACTTGCGCTGAGGACACTCAGTGAAAGTTTTGGGGCACAACATGAGTATTATCAGATTCTGTTCATTCTAATACAGATCACTGCAGTAACTCAGTACTGGTGCAGTCTGGTCTGGTTTTATGGAATCCAGAGCAGGATGAATTAAAAAGATGGATATTCATGGATTAGTGGGAGGTTTCCCACTCAGAATCCTGGGATGTCTGAGTTGGAGGGGAACTTAAAGCTCATCTCGTTTTACTCCCTGCCATGGCCAGGGACAGCTTCCACCGTCCCAGGCTGCTCCAACCTCCAATGTCCAGCCTGGCCTTGGACACTTCCAGGGATCCAGGGGCAGCCACAGCTTCTCTGGGAATTCCAGCCCAGCCCCTCCCCACCCTCCCAGCCAGGAATTCCTTCCCAAGATCCCATCCATCCCTGCCCTCTGCCACTGGGAAGCCATTCCCTGGGTCCTGTCCCTCCATCCCTTGTCCCCAGTCCCTCTGCAGCTCTCCTGGAGCCCCTTCAGGCCCTGCAAGGGGCTCTGAGCTCTCCCTGGAGCCTTCCCTTCTCCAGGTGAACATTCCCAGCTCTCCCAGCCTGGCTCCAGAGCAGGGGGGCTCCAGCCCTGGAGCAGCTCCATGGATTCCTCTGGACTCTCTCCAGCAGCTCCTCCTGGTGTTGGGTGGACCTGGGTAGGTCCAAGTCTTCCAAGGGCTCCTCGGGCTCCTCCTCATCTCATGCTCAAGGACAAAGCTCAGCTGATAATGAAATGTGCACATTTTCCTTCAGGATATTTATAACTTCAGTGAAAAATTTGCTGTTGGTTTGCATGTCAAATAGGTGAGAATATGAATTCCCACAGACAAATTCCATCCAGGGGTGAGGACAGTGTGAACAGACTTTTTCACCTTCTGAGTAGCATCCGAAAGGGAGAGCACGATCCAGTTCTGTGCTTCCTGGAATAAATGTCAGAAAGGACACGGCCTCATTATCCTGCTTCCCCTTTTCCATCCTCATGAACTCTGGCAGCTTTGTGGGTGTTGCTCAAAACCACTGATTTTTGCCGTTGATCCTAGAATTTCCATAATTTCAGCGTTCACCAAGGAAGTGATGAAGTACATGTGTATATTATAATTATGTGATGACATGCAAATGATGCCTTCTGGGTGAAGAACCCAGGATTCTGATACTGATAAAAAGTTTAAAAACCCCCCTTTGGTTAAACTCAGCCTATGGCAGTCTCGGGGTAATGATTTCCCTTGCTTTAAGTCCCATGGCTTTTGATTTTGCTGAGTTCATAGCTTTTCCTTAAACCTCTCCAGTCAAATATCCAAAGTGATCCCATTTCCTTGAATTATTGGGATAATTTATTATTGGAATAATTATTATCGTTATTTTAATGCTTTATGTTTTAAGCACATATTACAGTGAGGGTGGATGATTTTCATTTCTCTTGACTGCATTTCACAACAATTAATTTAAACAGGGAAACTTCTGGGAAGAAGGTGCAGAAGAGCCCTGTGGGGTTGAGACACTCTTCTCTTATTCTAAATCTGGATGAATCAGATCCTTGTTTTGCCTTTTCCCCTTGGGTTGAATCTTCCACTGGAAAGCTTCTGAAAGGAGATGGGGTGGGTGGAAGCAAAGGATTTCAGGTTTGAGATCAAGGCTGGTTGGACATTTGAGGAAATAACTTTGAGTTGTGCCAGAGGAGGTTTAGATTGGATATTAGGAAAAATTTCTCCATGGAAAGGGTTGTCAAGTGCTGGAAGTGGCTTCCCAGGGAAGTGGTAGAGTCCCATCCATGGAAATGTTCAAAAAATGTGTGGATTGGGGACATGGTTTCGTGGTGAACATGGTGGTGATGGTTGGAGTCAAAGGTCTTTTCCAACCTTGTCAATTCCATGTTTCTGTAATTTCCTTCAAAAAGATGAGCCTGTTGTCAAAACCAGCTGAAGTGGCAGCACCAGCTCTGTTCCCCCCTCCCCTAATGACCTTTAAACCTGCTTGAAAAAGAATTCCTTCTTCCACTGCCACGACCCATCCTGCATAAACCACTGAAATTTCACCCCACTTTCATCTTGCTTTTCTTTTTTAAGGACTCTTCCTCTTTTCTGACCGTTTTGGTACAAATCAGCATCACAGTTGTACCGAGAATTCATTTTTCTCAACTTTCTGTTGCTTTGCTGCCACCTCCCAGTGACCAAAGCAGAAGGGAAGGGGATCCAAACTTATTCCAGCCACAAATTCACTTGGGGAAGGATTCAGATCCTCCTTTCTTTAATGTCACTGCTGTCCCACGGTGACCTGATGCTGAGATGGATTTGCTTCCCCCCGACTCGTGTCACAGCAGATACTGACCTGACCTTTCCAAACAACACGTTAACATTTATAAATTTTGTTTTCCTGTGGCTTGTGGAAAGAAATGGTTCCAGGTGGACAGGAGGGATCCTTCTGTCACGGCATTGCTTCGCTCATGGGTGTGGCAGCACATTCCCAACACGTCCCTTTCCAGCCTGGAGCTGGCTGGCCTCATCCCATCCACTCTTCCACATTTATTTTGTCTGTGCCTGCTGGTTTTTGGCTTTAATAAATAGGTTTTTGTGATATTTTCTGCTTTGTGTGGCCATCACCAAACACAGATTAAAGGTGAACCTTCTGTAGACCGCGGTGGGTTTTTGGTGTCTTTGAGAAGGAGGAGTTTTCTTGGTTGTTTCAATCCAGTTTCTGATGGAGGTACCTGGTGGGGCTTAGGATGATCCTGCCCCTTTCTGAGCAAATCTTGGGAAATCCTGGCTGTGTTCTGGCTCTAAGGTGAAGTTTTCTCCCACAAGAGAAACACAGAATTAGAGCTCACTCTCTCTAGGTTTGTCTCAGTAGTGGCAAACTTTACATTTCACTTCTTGCTGCCTCTCCTGAATTAAATTATGAACCAAAACTGAGTCTGAAGGGGAAAATGTGATTGCTATCCATAATTATATCCCATGAATAAATGCATATAGCCATTTGGCTAAGGACTAAATGGGTACAGTTTTCCCTTTCCATCCCTTGGTAAGACACAGTTTGTTGTCTTATTCATTTCCTCACTGTGGATTCAGATATCTGAATTCTCTGCTCACACTCTTGGCAGTTGTGTATTGATTTTTGGTTTTAAACTCGCTTTAATAATGTAAATTAATAAAAATGGCCTAAGAAACAAAGCATCAGCGTGCTCTGAAGGACAGCTCTGGAATGCAGCTGGTGGGGGGTGTTTGTGTGGAGTGACCTGTTCTGGGCCTTGGCTTTGGCACTGAACTTTTAGAGGTTAAAAATAAAATGAGGATGAAAAATGAAATGTCGGTTTTATGGTTTGAATCTGGTGCATTCCCCAGAGTGGATGGGATAAGAGCAGGAAGTATCCTTGGGGAAGCTGTCCATGGTTGGAATGAGATGATCTTTAAGGTCCCTCCCAACCCAAACCATTCTGTGTTTCCATGGCTCCGATGCCAAATTCTTGGAAGACCAACATTTGTTGAAGCAATATTTTCTTTAGAGGAGAATAACTTGTGTAACGTCTTCATGCACAGGACATGGAGCTTTAAATAGTCCATTTCAGGGAAAGTTTGCCTTGTAGAATTTAGGAGGAGTTAAAGGAAACCTCAGTTTTGCTTTGCAGTTAGTCTGGTGCAGCAGAAGGACCAAGATGTTCCTCTCACTGCATTATTGCTCTGGATCGGTTTGAGGAACCTTAATTTATTTTTAATTTATAAGAAGATATTTTAAATAAGGTGCAGACTTGATATAAATCCCAGAATTATGGAATGATTTGGGTTGAAGAGTTGTTAAAGCTCATCCAGCTCCATCCCCTGCCATGGGCAGGGGCACCTTCCACTATCCCAGGTTGCTCCAAACCTCATCCAACCTGGCCTTGAACACTTCCAGGGATGGAGCAATGTTTTGATAAAACAAAACCTTTATCAAAAAGCTTTGATAATTGAATAGGAGATGCAAAAAATGGGATCCTGCTCCTTGCAGGACTCAATCCCAGCTGTCCCACTGATGCCATGAGCTCCTCCAGCACAGAGCAGCTTTGCTGCCCCTGCTCTGCTCCTCTGCCTCGTGAAGATCCTCTCGTGTCCTACCCAACTCTGCCACCACAAAATGCTTGGGCATGGAAATGGATGTGTCACCACCTGGTTGTCACCGTGCTCCTGTCCCCTCCCAGGGTGTGGGATTTGCTCAAGCAGCCAAGGAATTGTTGCTTAATGTGCATCCTCTGATAACGACTGGAATTAATTTCTTCGAGATGACACCGTAATAATTAATACAGCCCTCTTGGGCTGCATGGGATAGAATTAGTTCCAGGAAGTGGAGATATTAAAGTGTCACCGTCCTTGTCCCCACATGTGAAATGTCATCATCAGCTCCTGCAATCTGCCTTTATTACAGCCATATTAAAATGAATGTTTTACATCTTCATTGCAGCCTATTAACAGCATTTNACCATTCTGTGTTTCCATGGCTCCGATGCCAAATTCTTGGAAGACCAACATTTGTTGAAGCAATATTTTCTTTAGAGGAGAATAACTTGTGTAACGTCTTCATGCACAGGACATGGAGCTTTAAATAGTCCATTTCAGGGAAAGTTTGCCTTGTAGAATTTAGGAGGAGTTAAAGGAAACCTCAGTTTTGCTTTGCAGTTAGTCTGGTGCAGCAGAAGGACCAAGATGTTCCTCTCACTGCATTATTGCTCTGGATCGGTTTGAGGAACCTTAATTTATTTTTAATTTATAAGAAGATATTTTAAATAAGGTGCAGACTTGATATAAATCCCAGAATTATGGAATGATTTGGGTTGAAGAGTTGTTAAAGCTCATCCAGCTCCATCCCCTGCCATGGGCAGGGGCACCTTCCACTATCCCAGGTTGCTCCAAACCTCATCCAACCTGGCCTTGAACACTTCCAGGGATGGAGCAATGTTTTGATAAAACAAAACCTTTATCAAAAAGCTTTGATAATTGAATAGGAGATGCAAAAAATGGGATCCTGCTCCTTGCAGGACTCAATCCCAGCTGTCCCACTGATGCCATGAGCTCCTCCAGCACAGAGCAGCTTTGCTGCCCCTGCTCTGCTCCTCTGCCTCGTGAAGATCCTCTCGTGTCCTACCCAACTCTGCCATCACAAGATGCTTGGGCATGGAAATGGATGTGTCACCACCTGGTTGTCACCGTGCTCCTGTCCCCTCCCAGGGTGTGGGATTTGCTCAAGCAGCCAAGGAATTGTTGCTTAATGTGCATCCTCTGATAACGACTGGAATTAATTTCTTCGAGATGACACCGTAATAATTAATACAGCCCTCTTGGGCTGCATGGGATAGAATTAGTTCCAGGAAGTGGAGATATTAAAGTGTCACCGTCCTTGTCCCCACATGTGAAATGTCATCATCAGCTCCTGCAATCTGCCTTTATTACAGCCATATTAAAATGAATGTTTTACATCTTCATTGCAGCCTATTAACAGCATTTCCTTGATTTAAGGAATGGCTCCGGGATGCAAATGCAGCCCCATTTCCATGAATAAATTTAGCACTTTAATGCTATTTATTTACTCCACGCTGTAAAATGGAATAAAATAAATAATGGGTCCCACAGGGGCGTGGGGTAAGGTGGTGATCAACGTCTCAGCAGGTCAGGGAACACAGCTCCAGTAAAGGAATAATGACGGAAATTCAGGGGGCTCCCAGGGATGCCATTTCCATACCTGGGTGGAATAAAGGAGGAATTACAATGTTAACAATGTGCTTAGCACAGGGATGGGAATGGAATGAGACCAGCAGGGAGGAATGTACAGCTGGATCACCGGAATCTCAGTATCCCGTCAGAGCTGGGGACAGCGGGAGTTTGGATGATCAGATGTCCCATCCATGTGGGATTTGCTGGCTGTTGGATACCTGGGATTGCTTCGTTACTGCCTGGAAAATCCACCCCAGGACAAGCTTTCTGCTCTGTCCAGTCATTCCTTGGACACCTCCAGGGATGGGGACTCCAAACCTCCCCGGAAAGCCCCTTCCAAGGCCTGAGCACCCCTGCCATGGAGAAATTCCTGCTGATGTCCACCCTGAGCCTCCCCTGAGGCCGTTCCCTCTCCTCCTGTCCCTGTTCCCTGCGAGCAGAGCCCGACCCCCCCCGGCTGCCCCCTCCTGTCAGGGAGTTGTGCAGAGCCACAAGGTCCCCCCTGAGCCTCCTTTTCTCCAGCCTCAGCCCCTTTCCCAGCTCCCTCAGCCTCTCCCGGGGCTCCAGCCCCTTCCCCAGCTCCATTCCCTTCCCTGGACATGCTCCAGCCCCTTTAGGGCTCTCCTGTCACAAGGGACCCAGAACTGGACACATCATGGAAGCTGTAATGTGTCTGGAGACATCCAGGCCATTAGAAGTGGTAAAAAATCGATGAGGTTGCCTCAATTTACAGCTGGATGAAACACTCCTGAATTTTCAGGTGCTATCTTTTGTTTTCAGCAAAACACCGGCTTTGCGTGGAGCAAATGGATTCTTTTAACAGGAACAAAACCATTTAATAGAGAATTAAATCCAGGGGAAAATTGCAGGGATGATTTGTGACCACCCTTAGTCACGGAAGCTCGTTGGCTCCACAGGCACACCCAGAGCAGATGCACTGGACGAGGAACGGGCTCTTCGGACTCATCCCTTTTCCAACCAGGCCCGCATTAAATCCGAATATAATTTACATATCCTTGAGACAGTTGGAATTCCCAGTCGGACAGGAGGATATGTGTCTGGTGTTCCATCTCTTTTTCATTCTGGTTAAATAAATCCTTTCCCCGTGCAGGAGAATAAAGCTTTCTGTGAGCTTTGGTATGCAGGAGCTCCTTCCCATCAGCAATTCACACAGCGCTTGAAAGGAATCTTGCAGGAATGGCCTCCATTGGTTATTTTTAGGAGGGGGAGGATGGCATCAGGAAACCACTAGGGAGATCTCTCCTGCCTCTGGATACGCATCCTGGAATAAAAGGAGCCGGTTGCTGCCTAATCAAAAGAGGAATTGGAAGCCTGGCACAGACTTTTGCCAAGATTTTCACCTTCCCGGGAAAAAAACGCTGTCATTTCTCTGCAGAAAACTCCAGGAATTGTGTTTGGAGAGGAGGGGAGAGCAGAGATAACTGATGGACTAAGTAAATTATTTCAGGGATGTGGCAGGCTTCCCTAATGGCGCTTTTATGGATGGTGGATGTTTGGGGAGGTGTGGGAATGAGCCAGCTCTAATTGCTTCGGGTGAACGAGGTTGATTTGTGTGTCTGCATCTGCCCTGTTCTCATTTATGGAATCACAAACTCTGCATCCCTGTGGTCTCCTAGGTTGGACAATGGGTTACAAAGGGCAGGAATCCAGTGGAGAGAATTTCCTTGCTCTGGTATCGCCTAAAAAACCCAAAATGGAGTATTTTGGGAGAAGTGCTCGTATTTCCGGCAAACTTGGCACCGAGGGAAGTTTCTTACTGGTTTTTGTTTGAGAAACAGGGAATCAACAACATCCTGACTTGTCCCAGCCCCAGGGTGGGCACAGTCCCAGGGCAAGGACTGTCCCTGTGCTGGCCCTGCTGAGGGACCCTCTGGAATCCTGGGGGCAGCTCTGGGCTGAATCGAGAAGTTGCTTTACCAACATAAGATGTTTAAATGCTCTAGGGAGAGCTTCCAGCACATTCCAGGGCCTAAAGGGGCTCCAGGAGAGCTGCAGAGGGACTGGGGACAAGGGATGGAGAGACAGGACCCAGGGAATGGCTTCCCAGTGCCAGAGGGCAGGGCTGGATGGGATCTTGGGAAGGAATTGCTGGCTGGGAGGGTGGGGAGGGGCTGGAATGGAATTCCCAGAGAAGCTGTGGCTGCCCCTGGATCCCTGGAAGTGTCCAAGGCCAGGCTGGATGGGACTTGAAGCACCCTGGGATAGTGGGAGATGTCCCTGCCCATGGCAGGGGGTGGCACTGGATGGGCTTTAAAGTCCCTTCCAACCCAAAACATTCTGGGATTCTATGAACATCTTTTGGGATATGCAGAATTGGGAATGGAGCACGGCCTTGCTTTTCCAAGACACTCAAAAAACAGAAGAAGGAGATAGGGGGAATAATGAAGAGGAAAACCCAGGCCTGAACTGCAGGTGGAATTCTGTGCTGGGACGAAATCCCAGTTTCTGATCCTCTAGGAGAATAACTGGGAGGGGAAAGGGAGGTTTTTGGCTGTTCTCACAGATTTTTCCAGTAACGATGCCGCTCTTCAGCCTGGGAAATCCAGATATTCCCATCCTGAGATGGGAGCACTGTGTGACCCCCAAAACCACATCTTTGGTGGCTCTGTCCACATGGTGTTAAAGATCCCATAACACTGAGAATTAACCCAGGGCTGTTCCTTCCTAATTCAAAACGAGTTTTGATGTCCAGAGTTGCCCTTGGCTACTGTTTGAATGAATTAAGATTCCAGCATTGCCTCATATTTGCTAACTCGCCGTAGAATGAACTCGGAGTCAGATCCTCATTTAGTTAAAATAAATGTACTTCCATGGTTTTAAACAAATTTCAACCAGCGGACGATTTTGCCCGGGGGGATTTAAGAGGCCGCGTGTTGGTTCAGGTTCTGAGTTGCATTCTAATGAGCAGGAAATGTGGAATATGTGTGGAATTTAAGGGAAGAGGTTTATACCAGGCTGGTTTTTACCTCATGCCTCATTTTCCTAATAGGAATGGAAACAAATGGTTGTGCCATTGAACCGGGGTGGAAATAAATGGATGTGCCATCAAATTTGAGGCTCCAGGAGGAGAATTAGTCAATGCAACTTTGGAATGAACATTCCTTCATTTTCAGCTGGGAGATGCAGCTTTCTCTTGATGTTTTTGTTGTTTGGGCCTTGTGAAGAAAACATTTCAATGAAGGAAAAGAGATCAAGGGATGTTTTCAAAGTCAGCTCTTCCCCCCCCAAACCTTTCAATCTCCTGGCTCATTTTCCGTACTCCGTGACCCTCTTGAATGTCATCTCCTCTTTTCCAACTGTAAAGCCTTTCCCTCTCCCCTCCTTTCCCTTGTGGATCTCCTCTCTTCTGAGCTGGCCTTTCTTCCTTTGTGAGCCTTCCCTCATCCTCCTCCTCCTCCTCCAGCTGCCTCACTGGGGCTGACACCTTTTCTCAGCGTTATCAGACAGATTAGAGGACTCAGACTGGGGGGAACTGGTACAAATTCTTCTGGGTCAACAGTTTGTTTCCTGATGATCCTTTGATTTCTCAGGATGAGATATCATTGATCCATGTCAAATTTGTGGCTAAGCCCAAGTTGGAACGACTGTGGGTTTAACCAGCTGAGGTTTTGTGGGGTCTCTTTGAGGGAAACATTGATTTGGAGGAAAGGAGAGATTTGGTGGTTGAGTTTTTAGCTCTTTTTCTCCTGAACTTTGCATCTCTTGGGTTTTTAATTGATGATCTCTCTGGGCAAAACAGGGTAAGAAAATCATCAGGATGGTGAAGGGAGATACTTGAAATTTTGACAGGCTTGGCTTGTGATTCTTTCCAGCTCTTCCAGGTAACTCTGCCAGTCCTTCATGGATCCACCCCCACGGCTGGGAGATGCCACTGGGTTGTTCCCACCTGGTTGTTTTGAACAGTTGCTGCATTTCCCTCCTCTGACACTCAGCAGTGGCTTTCTGGGTATCTTTACTGCAGGGGTTTGAATGAACATCCCTTGACCTTACATAAAAGGCCAAGAACATCCCTTTAGATCATGGAATTAATGTCTTTTTTTCCCACTCCACAAAATGTCCTCCCTCTCTCATAACACCGAGCTCTCCTGTCCCTCCAAACTGGAAGGAAGCTGTTTTTCTGTGCTTCAGAGTTCATGAATACTCACTCAAGAATTTCAGAGCATTTGGAGCAAAGGGGCTCCGTTGTTGTTCACAAATCTCCCAACCCTCCCTGTTTGTGTGATCCATCATCACCTGCGGCGTCCATGGCCGAATTCCCAATCCTGTCAGCCCAGCCCAAGGAAGGGGCCGGAGCTGGTTGTGTTTCTAGGTCTCCTCAGGTCGATGGCATCACCCATCAATCAAAAAGCTGTGAAAGGAGCTCCTTGAAGCTCTGCCAGCTCCTTTTGCCCCAAATTGGGGGACGAGCTGCCGACAGCTCTCGGGGACCTGCCAGGCATGTGCCAGCTCCATCTCAGCGCGGATGCGGAGACTTTGGGATTGCTCCGAGTGCACCTGGACAGACCCGGAGCTCGTGCTCGTGCAGAATTCATGGTGGAATTCATTTCCACCATGAATTCTGGTTTTTGCAGACCTTCTCTCTCAGATCTCACTGAGCACGTGAGGTCAGTTTACAAATCCAGGAGCAGGAATATTTATTCCGTAAGAGCGGTTTGAGGCTTGCTCTATAAAGAAGGAAAATCCAATGTGCTGATGTGTTTGTGGGGACCCAAATGATGCAGTTTTTCCAAAAACACTTTGATCCTGCCTTGTCCCGGTGGTGTCACTGGGGTTGGATCTCTGGAAAAAAGCCTGGCTTTATTTAGGAACTTGTGTAGAGTTGAGAAGTTCATATTAAAACATAAAATGGGAAAACCTTTCAAATTCCCTCTGCCGCCTCTCTAAAATAATATTCTGCAGCATCTAAGTCTGCAAAAGAGAAATGTAATTTCAGTTTGTATTAGACAGTGACTGAGGTTGGAATGAGCACCCTGTGTTTTATTTTCTGCCCCTACCATGTACTTAAGGGGAATTATGACTTTCTTAAATCTTATAACTCTTCCAGTTTATCCTTTGCTTGCTTCAGGTAACTGAATATATCCTTGCGGTTAAAATATTTCCCTTGGTTTTTATAAAGAATAAACACTTCTGATCTAACTCTTATCTGTGGCACAGTTTACGTGGTAAAGAGTCTGTTGTGTTGTTAAATGCTCTCATCTTTATTCATGTCCCGGGATGATTCAACCTTCCCGGTGAATTACAGGATCAGGAGCACTTTACATCCTGTAGGAGCATAGCTGGCATCCAGAATAACCAAGGGGTTGTTTTAAGGTCTGTATCATTTGTTCGCACTCGTTCAGGAGGCTTGGTGAAGTCACGTCGTTATTTGCTTTAATAACTCGCAGAAAACGCGGTGTTGAGAAGGAACTGCGAGATTTCGGCTCTCTCCAATTGATGCTGTTTGATGAGAGATGCCCTCAGAAGCGTGGCTGGCTGCCGTGAATGTAAATTCCCTGTCTGGATTCCTTAAATCCTGTCTGAAAGCAGAACTGGGGGGGATTAGCAGCTCCCTCTGAACGCGGGTAACTCACCTCTCTCTGAGCTGTGCTGGCAGTTAATTACTGCCTTAAGTTCCCTCTGTTTGTTCATCCTTACAGTAAATTAAGAAGGGAAGATTTGGGACTTGTCTGGAACTTGATGGGCTTTGCAAATAGAGATGTGCCTTCAAAGAGTCATTTAGAGCAATTATTTGAGAGCAGTTCTTTGCTGATGGAGACAAAACACGCCATTAGAAGTTTAAAAAAAAAAAAGATAAGACCAGCACAGCAGTTATTTTCTTAATGTGCTCCAGTTTATGGCTTTTTAGTCTGGAATCGTAGAAATCCCCAGCTCCTTACAACTGTTTTTATACATTAACAGGGATTTTGAATCACTACACCCGTAGGTCTGCTCCCGGGAAACCTCCTGGTAAAGGGCTGGGATATGATACCCGACTATATTTAGGTGGATTTTTCTGACTGAAGATTAAAATCTTCCTTTTAATATTCCAGCGTGTCGTTTTTTACTCTTGGAAAGGCGTTCTTTTTCAGGGAAAGTGTGTTCCCACCAGGCAGACGTGGGGATGGCAGCTGCAGTGGGACATATGGATCCTCTTCCCTGCATCCCAGGCTGCTGCGTCCCCACAGGCACATTGGGATGGAAGAGAGTTGGGACCTGGCACCAGACTTCATGGGAGCCCCCAAAAAAAGATCTCGAGCGGATCTTTGCAGAGAGACAACAGCAATTTGTTCTCGTGTCAGCTGAGATGGAAATACAAATTCTGGTTTGTGTCTGTTCTTAGGGAGGTTGTCCACTCCTCTTTAGTTCACTTGGGGTGTGTCCCCAAAGGTCTGCTCCTCTCAGATTCCTAAAACAACAACCCCCTGCTGCTCCATGGATAGGAAGTCATCGCTCTTTGAGGTTTGCACAAATCCACAGAGTGTTCCTGAGCTTCCCTGCTCCCTGAGCTGCTCTTTGCAAGCAGTTCCGATGTGTTTTGTGGTGATTTATTGCCCTCCCAAGGAGACATTCAGCCCCATCTGTAGAGCCAGGAGTACCTGCAGCTTTCTGCAAGAGGCTGTTGTCTCCATTTTTTGTATTTTTGTGTGTCCAGACACGATGCAAACTCACATTCTGCTTTAGCTTTTCTCATTCCCTGCCTGAATTGGTCTCAGTGTGCTGAAATCTCCCATTCTCACCTCCATTCCCTTTTCCTGCCCATCCTCATTCCTGTCTGTACCAGCTCCACCTTCATAAAATCACCATTGAAGGGTTTGGCTTGGCAGAACCTTCACGATCATCCAGCTCCATCCCTTTACCATGGGCAGGGAACCCTCCACGAGATTTATTTCCCTCCCAAAGATTTATACAGGGCAAGAGCATAATATTAACCCAATTTTCCTCCTCGTGTGTCTGTTGTTCCTTCCCTGGTGTTGGGAGCTGGGATTGATGTGTTTTTAGGGACACACAAGGAGCAGCTCTGTGTGACCACATCTCTCAGCTGAACAGCTGCTGCTGTCCAGAGCTGTCCAAGCACATCCAAAGGTTATGGGTGTTGGGAAGTGATGGGAAAAAATCCTGGGAGGATGAAGTCCAGAGGGAACTTGTGATTCTGCAGCTTTGATGATCAGGCCAGGGTCTGTTCTCTTGGCTTTACTTGTTTGCTCCTTAAATGCATTAGGACACCTTGGGGCAGATAAATCTCAGTTCTTATCTCCCTGCAGGGGCGAAGCAGGGCCTGGGGTGCAGCTCAGCTGCCTCTTGGACTGCAGCATTCCCACCAGGCTTCTGCTCTCCTCGTCTTTGTGCCCTCCTCTGGACTTGTCCCAGCAGCTCCACATTGTCAGGAAAATTAATCCACCAACACCAGAGGTTTACGTCCAAAAAGGAGACAGNCTCTTTAATTCCTCAATCAATGGAATTCCTCCCATTGTCTTCCTTATCTCACAGTGCTTAGCCTTGTCCACCAGCAGGCCCACAGCTGGTTTGGAAAGACAAATCCTATACTCCTCTCAACATCCTTCTGATGTTGGAGGCAGCTCTGCAGGTGGGGTCTCAGCTGAGCCGGGCAGAGGGGGATGATCCCATCCCTCAGCTCCTGCCCACGCTGGCCCAGGATTCTCTTGGCTTTCTGGGCTGTATGGACGTGGTCAGGGCATGTCCAGCTTTGCATCCACCAGCACCAGTCCCTCTGGTCAGGGCTGCTCTCATCCCTTCTTCAGGGAAACCTTGACCCGCTTCAGCACCTTGAGCTTGCCCTTCTTGAACTTCATCAAATCCACCGCTCCTCGAGCTGACAAAACCCCAAAGCTTTCATCAGGAACTGCCACGACAGGAATTTAAACTTTGGATTTGGAAGCTGCCCTGCAGTAACTGATGCAGGTACCCCTCCCCTGAGTGCTGTACCACAAAAACACCTGGATTGAGCTCTTGTGATGTTCCTGGATGTTATTGGGGGCTATTAAAGGCGGAGGAGTCATCAGTGTAACCACAGAAAAGGGGATGAGAAAAAGCCATCAGCTCCGTTGTTGCTGAAACAAAGGCAGATGGGGTACACAGAACGCGTCTATTGAGCGACAGCAATCGAAAATGAACTCCATTATTTCTCACTCACTCGTTCTCTCGGTGATTGAGGCATCGCAGAGCACAAGCAGGAAAATAATAGGTTGCTTTCACAATGGGAGAAGTTTAACAAGTGCTAAATCATTCATTCGACATCAGGGCTGTCGTCAGTGAGACTTCAGCGAGTGCTGCTGGTGCCTGGCTCCTCCTGATTGCTCCACTTTCCCACCCAATCTCCCGGCAGTGGTGCCCTGAACATCCCAATTTGCTGCCTCTCGAGTGTCACTGAAACGCTCAGAGCATGAGGGAGATGCTTCAGGGTGAGGCTGAAGGCAGAGGTTTTCACACTCATCCCCTGACAGGCCCTGCTTCCACTGGCACACGGCTCCTAAAGTGGGATACAAAGCCCCAGAGGATGGGGTTTGGAGGTGGAATATTCTCCGTGGGTATTGATGAGCACTCTGGCATTGTGTGGGTGTCTCAGTCCGTGTTAACCTGGGCTCCCTTTTAGTTATAAAGTTTGACTTCCTGGCTTCTGTGCTTGGCAGAACTTTCTTTTTAAACTTGGTGTGAGCTGTTCAGTGTCCGTCACTCGTGTTCACGTGGTTCATCCTAAAGCTGGAAGTGCACTGAGTGTCCTCGTAATCACTTGTAAATAATCACAGAAATATGGAATGGTTTGGGTTGGAAGGGACCTGAAAAATCATCTCATTCCACTCCTTCCCTGCAGGGACACCTTCCACTGTCCCAGGGTGCTCCAAGCCCCAGTGTCCAGCCTGGCCTTGGACACTTCCAGGGATCCAGGAGCAGCCACAGCTTCTCTGGGAATTCCATTGCAGCCCCTCCCCACCCTCCCAGCCAGGAATTCCTTCCCAAGATCCCATCCATCCCTGCCCTCTGGCACTGGGAAGCCATTCCCTGTGTCTTGTCCCTCCATCCCTTGTCCCCAGTCCCTCTGCAGCTCTCCTGGAGCCCCTTGAGGCTCTACAAGGGGCTCTGAGCTCTCCCTGGAGCCTTCTCTTCCAACTCTGAGCGTTTGCACCTCAGCTGAGTCTGCTGGCACTTAAATTGGGACAGCTGATTTCTAAGGTGGCTTCTGTTTGAAGATTGGGAAACAAACAGGTTCCATGTTTGGAAGGGGTCGTTGTCCCATTTTTTATGGCTGGAAAAGCAGAGGTGTAGGAGAAGCCGTGAATAACCTGGCACAGAGAGAGGTAAAGCTCCCATCTCCTTGTCCCCACTCCCTCCATGTGACCTCTACATTCCATTTGCTGTGGCTCTGAAGGCTTCTCAAATTGATTTGAAAACAATCACAGCAATAACAGAAATAATTTGTTGGTTTCTAGAGGGAACACAGTCCAGGAGGTGACCTTTATATTCGACTTTAACTACAGCCACTACCAGATACACTCTCTGCTCTCTCTTTGCCTCTTAATTTCCAATGCACTTGCAGGAACCCAGAAACAAGTCTTCCTTTGGAATGTGGCTGTTTAACGTGGGGAATGGGATGCATTGGAGCTGCTTTCCCTGCTGTCCATGTGATGATGTCCAAAGTCCTCAAGGCAGGACGTTGCTCTAAGGGCAGCAGTAACAGGCAAAGGGGAAAAAATGGGGTTAAGGAGAAAGGAGTGAGGGAAGCCTTGACAGCATCTTTCTGTTGGAAGAATACTTTCTTTTTTCCCGTTGATTCTGCTCTGCTCATCTGGCAGAAGCTCTGCCTGCCTCCAGAAAATCCTCTTTAAAGCCAAAATCTGTGTCAGTAGAGCAGAGACAGTGGTGACAAAGCTCTCCCAGATATTTCAAGGGTGCACAGCCACATTTCAGCCCAGCCCATCCTAAAATGGGCTAAAAATAGCTCAAGGTGATGAGTGGCCACATCCCAGACCCCATCAGCTGCCCAGTGCTCTCACTTCCTTTTGGATCCAGTCCAAAGCCTTGGAGATCAAAGGCTTGGGGTGTGAAGAGCCCATTCATTATCCAAGGCTTGAGTCTTAATCAGCAGCAGCCTAATTTGGCCCATTAGGAACAGGAAATATCCGGGTTAGTGCAGCCCTCTTCAGGCTTCACTTCTGGTTTGAAATTTTGCCAATTAGTTTGAAAAAAAATTTTAAAATCATCTGTTATGTATTTGTCTGGAAATAAAACCTGATCATTCCCTCTTGGAATAGAAGTTTCTTGTGCCTTGATGACTGTGGACCCCTGAGAGGAATATATGAAACTGTTAGAAACATTTTCTCCTTTTTTGTGCGTGTTTGTGAAGGTTTTTTTCTCATTTATTTCCTACTCCTTTGGTTCACGGCGTACAAATCAATATAATCACTCTTTGGTCCTGATTTAACATTTTTTCAGCTCTGAATGCAGGAATTGAGTTACCTCAGAGAAGCTGCTTCAGTCTGGGTAATTTGGAGGCTTGTTGTTAATATTTAGCAATTTGGGCAATTTGTACTTGGTTGCTTTATCCTCTTCTCACTGATGTCACTCAGTGCCTCTCCCTGTGTTTTTGTGCACCTCAGTAATGCTGTGCAAAGCCTCTCTCCCAGGATTTTCACCCATCCAGGGGGAAAAGGGAGACTTTGCCACATCAGGGAATATCCTGGGTTGGAAAGGATCCATGAGGAACCTTCAGTCCAACCCCTGGCCCTGCACAGGACACCCCAAGAGCCATCTGTAGTTCTCAGAGGAATAATCCATCAACAATAAGGCCCAAATCTGGCCAATCTGAGCCCAAGTTGCTCCTTCCACAGCGAATTTAGGGAAGCAGAGACACAGCAGTTCCATGGAAAAGACTGTGACAGAGCCAAGCTGTCACCTGAACACCAGCAGCAAAAGATGGGATAACCCTTGCTTTCCTATCCCATCAAACACAGTGCAGCAGAACAACCTCATCAGCTGAAGGAGAAAAATTATGGAGTTTCCCATGATTTATTCCATGGAGATCTCCTGCCTCATTTGCTGGGAGTCAATATTTTGCCCACTCTCTGTGGGAGCCTCACATAACGTGGACGTTCCATTCTGAAGCAGTTCCCATTGGCATTTCTTTAATAAACTCATAATTTATAAGCTGTGTTTTACATCTCTTCCCCGTGCCCCCAGAGTTTGTTCCAGGCAGCTCTGAAGAAATGAGCTGTGGAGTTGTTACTCTCCTTGATTAAGTCAATAAAATCCATTTGTCTTGTTAGGTGAGGAGCTCTGTTTGGCAATCCCAGGTTTGTGCATTTTGGGGGGGGAAAAGCAGCAGCCAAGGCAAAGATAAAATAGGTAAGAATCAGAACTGAGCAGGCAGTGTCTGGAGTTGCCAGGGCAGGAGCTGTGAATTGAGGTGATCTGGAATTCTCAGATGGTGACAGCGATTGTTCTACTGAAGAACATTTTGTTGAGATGACAGAATTTAATGATTTGGGTGGGTTTTTTCTAAATTACCATCACTGTGAGAGATAGGAGATGGTTCACATGCTGCTTTTCCTAAGCATCAGCCAGAGTTCTGCTTCTTCATCCCGAAAGGTCACATCCCTGTGTTTCACACAGCTTGGCTGTTGTCTTGCCCCCTGATGAGGAGAGATGTCCTCACTTGGAGCCGCTATCAGCTGCTGGATCTCCTTGCCATTTGCTGGTTCCCTCAGCTCGTTAGAACCTTCACAGTATCATCAAGGCCAGGGTTTTTATTTTTGGTTTT
The DNA here is from genome assembly GCA_013398115.1 of Falcunculus frontatus. Taxonomy (NCBI): domain Eukaryota; kingdom Metazoa; phylum Chordata; class Aves; order Passeriformes; genus Falcunculus; species Falcunculus frontatus. The sequence continues at coordinate 148,213 of VZRV01007879.1, read as the reverse complement.
CTTTTTATTTTCATTTTCACCTGCTGTGATTCTCAAATTACACCTTAAAGGGCTCCTTGTCAAGGGTGGTGGTTCCAAGTTTAGTCTAGTTTAATCAAAACGGTGTTTGTCTATTAACTTTCTTCCTGATCATGAAAAAAGCTCCTCGGCTCCCTCAAGAGAAATGTGGAATAGGATTAAAACCCAGCCTCTGTTGAGGTCCTGGATCCCTGGAAGTGTCCAAGGCCAGGTTGGACAGGGCTTGGAGCAGCCTGGGACAGTGGAAGGTGGTGATGCCATGATGCTTTTTTTGCTTTTTATATATACCCCCTCTATAGACTCTTCTGTATAACTTTTATGTATTCTTAAGGGCCTTTTAGCCCACACACTTCTAATTGTTCAGGTTTGATAACCAGCATAGGCCCAGTATTCTGTTAAACCAGGAGACCAAACATCTCAGAAGCCTCAGACACCAAGGCCTTCTCTGGAACACATTTTGTAAACTAAGATTGGCCTGTCCAGGGGGGAAAGTTCCTCAGAGAGGGGGGTTCACTCAGCCTCTCATTGGGGAATCTTTGATAGATATGCTAATTGGTAAAGCCTAGAATTTTATACCCAAACCATTGTGGGTGTGTATTTTGGTGTGCCCATGGGGGTGCATTTTGGTGTGCATTTGGATGTGCATTCCAGCGTGCTCCACCTGGACGGAGTGCACCAAGGATCCTTAAAATAAATACCAAGGTAAAATCCCTTTTTCCCTTCTAACTGTGTTTGGCTCTTGATTTTAAGACCAAGAAAAGGCATCAGTGGCCCTGTCCATTGGAACTGGATGGGCTTTAAAGTCTTTTTCAACTCTCAGAGCTCAGTAAATACAGCCCACTGAGAGTCCTTCTGCCGGCAGCATTGAGGCTTTCAGATCTTTTTGATATTCCCAAATTCTGCTGCTGACCAGGCAGGCTGGGCCTGTTGGAAGCTTGGTGGGAGCAGTGGGAAGGGAGATGTGAAGGGATCAGAATGATTTTTGTTTATTAATTATTATTATTATTAATATTCCTGTAAGTCTCGGGGAGACATTTTCCCGAGGGAACAGTGCCCTGACCTCACTAAATTGCTTTTATCCCAATTTTGGGCACTGCCAAACCCACAGGGAATTGGCAGGAACAGTGAGGACCAAACTCCTCTTGAGTTCCTGTTCTGTATTTTCTCCCTGCACTTTTGAGTGTCTGTTCTGATGTTCCACTCAAAACCAGCCCAGGGATTCCTGCTCCTGGTTGCATCACAGCAGGAAAACACCAAATTTGGGCTGTTCCCTGGGATTATTTGACATGAGCCGACACCTACCCTTGAAAAGAGGCAGAGTTTCTGAACACGAACATCCTCAGAAAACTTTTCCCTCTGCAAAGTCTCTTTCAGTGCTTTCCAGTGTAAACTCCCAAATCCCTCCTGGATTAGAGTTGCCTCAGAGCTGTCACATTTTGGGCTGCCGTTGTTTTGCAGTGCCTTTGCAGTTGCTGATTCACAGAGCAATAAAGCCCCAGGACTCTGGATTGGAATCTCTGAAAACAAAGCAGCACACGAGGAATGGATTTCACCTTGCCACGAGCAGCTCTTGGCAAGCGCCTCTCATCTTTTGGGGACGTTTAGAGACAATTCATCCTCCTCTCCCTTGTAACTGCTGTGCTGAAATCCCATTGTGAGGCAATAAAACAGGGAATATTCTCATTTAAATCGGAGTTTTTGCGTCAGATCACCTTTTTAGAGCTCTCTTGGAAAGCTGTCTGCTCATTGCGCAGTCACCGTGGTACCGAGCCAGTTTAACCAGTGGTGGGTGGCACAGTGACAGCTGCTAAATGGAGATAATTCAATGTTTTCTGATTAGCAAAACTACAAAAGCCAGAGGTGAAAATCCATTTTAGATTATCCTGGTGCAATATCTCTGTTTGTTACGTACATCAGCGTGATGAATCAACCCTTCAGCCTCAGTGGGGGCCCAGCAGGGCACAGGCAGATGAAAAGAGGATGAAATGTGGCTAAAGTGGGCAAACAAGGGATGGGACAATAGAAGGATAATTACTCCCATTTTATGGATGGGGAATGAACACCCAGGAAGATCAAGGGATTGATCAAAGAATCGTTAAGGACCACGTTCATCACTAAACCACAGCCTCACATGCCACATCCAGAGGTTTTTTGAACGCTCCCAGAGGTGGTGATTCCAGCCCTTCCCTGGGCAGCCTCTTCCAATCCTTGTGGGCTCTGCACTCCCCTGGCCTTGATCCAACAAACACCTGCAGCAACTTCAGATCTTTAATTCCTTGGAGTTTAGGGATGGAAGCAGGAGCTGAACCAAAACTCCTGTCGAGTCCTTAAAATCTGATCCCATCCACCAACTCAAGGAATAGTTTTCCTCCCATTTCTCCACTTGCTGACGTGTTTGGAGGCAGCAATTGAACATATTTTGGGGGGAAAAAAAACCCAACCCAGCTGCTTATTTCAAAAGGGAAGAAAGCAGCATTGTTAAAGCTGCATTTAAGTCGTTATCTGTTCTTATTGCTGCTGCTGCTTTGAAGAAGTCTCCAATTTGGCTTTCAGGGATAACAAACCCGGAGTGGAAAGCAGAGGTGGTGGCTGCTGGGCTATTCAACATCTGGGGATTGGGAGGCAAAGAGAAAGGGGGAAATCTATGAACTGTCAAAATGTTGTTGGCTTTTCATTTCCAGATCGATGTCAGATCTCTCAGCGCATCACAATGCGAAATGGTGCATAATATCACAGTCCTAAATTGGCCCAAATTATTGCATTTTTAAGCCAAGCCAGCTTTGTTTAAATAATGGCTTTGCCATGGAGATTTGTCTCATTGATTGGATACTTTGGAGTGGCAGAGGAAGAAAAATGAATTTGTGTCAGGCTGAATTACAGGTTTCCATATATTATTTAAGCGTTGCTCTTTACCTCTGCTTCTGTCAATCATCATTTCCTTGCAGATTGCTCTATTTTTAATATTTCTCAGAGTTGAAGGTTACTTTCTTCGCCAGCAGCAGCTCTAAAGCAAATGTTATTTTAGTGATTATGCTAATAGTAATTAATAATTAGGGGTTTGTGAATGTGAGTGTTGCCATTCTCCCCCTCAACTCTCCTGAGACCCCACCTGCAGAGCTGCCCCAGCCCTGGGGACAACAGCAGCAGGACCTGGAGCTGCTGGAGAGAGTCCAGAGGAATCCATGGAGCTGCTCCAGGGCTGGAGCCCCTCTGCTCTGGAGCCAGGCTGGGAGAGCTGGGGGTGCTCACCTGGAGAGGAGAAGGATCCAGGGAGAGCTCAGAGCCCCTTGCAGGGCCTAAAGGGGCTCCAGGAGAGCTGCAGAGGGACTGGGGACAAGGGATGGAGGGACAGGACCCAGGGAATGGCTTCCCAGTGCCAGAGGGCAGGGATGGATGGGATCTTGGGAATTGGGAATTCCTGGCTGGGAGGGTGGGGAGGGGCTGGGCTGGAATTCCCAGAGAAGCTGTGGCTGCCCCTGGATCCCTGGAAGTGTCCAAGGCCAGGCTGAACATTGGGGCTTGGAGCAGCCAGGGATAGTGGAAGGTGTCCCTGTCCATGGCAGGGGTGGAATGAGAGGATCTTTCAGTTCCTTTCCAGTCCAAACCGTTCTGTGATTCCATTATTTATGGAGAACAAATTTTTCTCTTTGCGTTTAGTGATCGGTTGTTTCTCAGTCCAAACCCCTGGACTTGGTCACGCTGCTGCTCCCTTTGCTGTAGGATTACAAAAGGGAAATTGCAGCCCAGAATGGGACTGGAACTGGAAATAAAGGGTTGGAAGTAACAGAGCTGGAAGTGGAGGCTCCTCTTTCAGCTGCCTTCCCCGGCACCTCACACTGCTCATGGAGATCTTCTCCTGTTCCTTATTTCCATGGTTTTTGGAGGTCCCAAAACAGCCCTTGCTGAAGTGCCGTGAAATCCCACATTCCCTGTTCATCAGCGGAGCGGCGCTGAGTGGGAATGAGCCGGAGAGAAAGTCAATATTTACCACTTCTTCATCAAACCTTTAAACATTCCATTAAAAATGGGTTGTTTGAGATTCCAGAAGGGGGGCACAGCAGAGAGGGCAAAGCTTCAGGAAGTCTTCAGATAACAGTTTATAGACTCAAGTGCCGAGGGAAGCAATTCCTTCCTTTTTGAAGGAAAGTTGTTGGTCCCGGGTTTGTTCCTGCAGGGATACGGAACCTGTGCTCATGTGCGAGAGGATGGAGCACGAGAGATTCATTCCCTTTGTCTTTTCCTCTGGTTTAAAGATTTCTTCCCCATGAATTGTCAAGAACCAGGGCGTGTGAGAAGACCTGAGATGCTCTCGTTGTGCCGTTCGCCTCGTGGGTTTTGGAGAAGGAAGGACGGACAGAAGTTGCATTTTTATTGTGGAGCTGGTATTTAAATTCAGGAGTGCTGCAGGTGTAGCCTGAGGAAAAGAAATTCCAGATGGGAGGGGAAGAATTTGCTGCTGTGCAAGTGAAGAAGCATTCCAGTGATAGATACTTGTCTAGGGATAAATAATCCGTGGTTTGGATGGACACACTCTTCCTGACAGGAGGTTGGATCCAGGTGGGGATCAGCCTCTTCTCCCAGGGAATGAGCAACAGGATGAGAGGAAACAGCCTCAAGCTGTGCCAGGGGAGGCTCAGCTTGGACATCAGGAGGAATTTCTTCATGGAAAGGTTGTTAAACATTGGAATGGGCTGCCCGGGGAGGTGTGGAGTCGCCATCCCTGGAGGTGTCCAAGGAATTCCTGGACGTGGCACTCAGAGCTCTGGGCTGGGGGCAGTCACAGGTTGGACTCCATGGTCTGTGAGGGCTTTTCCAGCCTCGGGGATCCTGGGATTCAGTGGGTGCCAAATCAGCTGGATGGCTGGGCCCAGAGGGTGATGGGCAGTAGATTTACACCAGTGATGTCCAGTGGGACCAGTCCTCTTTAAGGTCTTTATCAAAGATCTGGACAAGTGGATCGAGGGCACCTTCAGTCAGTTCTCGGATCACACCAGGCTGGGTGGGATTGTATTGGTTTGAAAACAAACCAGTGGGAGGTCACAAGTCAAGATTGAAATTAATAGAAAAAATTAGAAACAAGCAAAATAATATAAGGAAAAAGCACAGACAAAGTTAGATACAACCTGATACCCTATTAGGGTGGTGGCAGCAGTCTAACTGAAGTGATCCAGTTGAAGCAATGATCCGATGGAAGGTCCAGTCTCCAGCTGAAAGTCCGTGGTGGCTCTTGTCCTCTGGTTACCCAGTAGACAGGGGCTGAGGTTAGGCAGTTCTAAGGGCAGCTTATATCCAGGTGGGAATGCCCGGCTCCTCCCTCCTGGGTGGAGCATTTCACAATAGGATGAGAGAAGTCCATGAGTCATTGGGCGGTTTCTTGATGGCCCATCGTCTGTTATCAGGGGTGGGTCGTTAGCAGGTGATAACAGCTAACGGCCCACAGCTGGTGGTAATAGAATACTTAAATACATCTGTTTTTAACCTAGGACAGGGATGTGGATCTGCTTGAGGACAGGGAGCTCTGCAGAGGGATCTGGACAGGCTGGATCCATGGGCTGAGGCCAGCGGGGTGAGGGACAGCAGGAGCAAGTGCTGGGTTGTGCCCTTGAGTCACAACAACCTCATACAATGCCACGGGCTCCATCCCACAGCTGGGTTCTTGATGGAAAAAGCAGTTTGGAGGAGTACAACCAGATGTGCTGCAGCCAAACATCTCCCTCGTGTCTTCTCTCAAGGCCACCCCTGGGGCTGCTCATCCCTTGGGGTGGGACATGGCTTAACCCTCTGTGTGTTATGGGAAATCATTCCCTCTGCAGCACTCCTAAGTCATCCTCTCTGACATTTGGAAGTAGTTGGATATTAATGGTTCTGTTGTGCAATCAGAAATGCTGGCACAATTCTTGGAGCAGCCGGGTGCAGTGCAAGGTGTCCCTGCTCATGGCAGGGGTTTGGAATGAGATGATCTTTCAGGTCGCTTCCAACCAAACCAGCCTGGGCTTCATTCCATGAAAATTCACATTTTTTTAACTAAAACAGCCTCTGAGCAAGGCCAGTGTGGGAGCACTGCTGAGTTCCACCACCAAGGTGCTCTTTCCTGTAGTTGTGCTCTCTCAGCGGACAGAATTTATAAAGTTTTGGAAGGAATTGTGGAGCACCCATAGAATTTCATTTTACAACACGTTGCAGAGGGTGAAATCGTTTGTATTGAGCTGGGGTGTAAATGCTGGGGATTTTTTGCAGGCAAAAAGCCTTAAATTGACCGTCCACTTTCCTTGTCCAGCTTCACTAAAAAAAGCAAGAAACAAACCAGAGTTAAATTAAATTCTAGCTTGGTTTCATAACCAGAAAGAGCAGGTCAATATTTTGTGAAACAGAGGGAAAAACTCTTCTTGGAAGAATTGTCTTCATCTTCAAAGTGTGGTTTCTTGTGAAACTTTATTACTTAGAGCTGAATTCAGTGAAAAGTTTTAAGTATTGACAGCTCATCCCATCCCATCCCATCCCATCCCATCCCATCCCATCCCATCCCATCCCATCCCCTGTGTTTAATATCTCTGAATAATGCTAGATAGATGATTGCACCTGGTAATTACCTTTACAGACATTATTTAACCATCTCGCTGCACCTGCTGATTTCCCCCCTGGTCAAACAGTTGGGAATAATGCAGTAAATGTATTTTAATATTATATTTTTTGTTGTTTTTATCTCATTAATGGTTGTTCATGTGGAAAAGTGGTTTATTTGACCTGCACCACACCTACCCTCCCTGAACACTGTAGCTCTTGTTTGAAAAAGAACCTTATTTTTAAATGCTAAAAATTCACGTGTGATTTTTTCTTTAAAAAAATCACGATTAGCTGGAAGAGAGCAGTGATGAAAAGAGTGGTATCTGCAAACTCACAAGTTCTTCTGCACTATTTATGCTTCTTATCATATCTGAAACAACCTAAGAAATCAATTCCTGCAATCCCTATCCACATCAAAGCAGGCTTATCAACGAGTGCCTTGTGGAAGTTGTTCTTGTCTGTTTGAAAGCAGATGGATCTCGAGGATTGGGATACAATTCCTTTCTTCTGCTACACTTGCAGGTGCTGCTGTGGAATTAATTTTTTTTTTTCCAGTGAAGAAGGGTGATAAAAATTGCTCGTTAAATTGTTCCAATCAAAGCAGCTTTTTATGAAAGTTTTTTGGTGATAAGGGCAGAGCTCAGTGAGATGGGCATTGAACAGCTGGAAATAAGAGAGGTTTCGTTTTGGTTTAGTGGTTGGAGTTGAGATGGTCAAAAAATCAATTAGAGCCAGGGGGAGGGAAAAAGCAACAGAAGAAACAAGACAAAAATCCACAAAAATTCCTTTGGCCAGAATTGCTGGAGAGAGTCCAGAGGAATCCATGGAGCTGCTCCAGGGCTGGAGCCCCTCTGCTCTGGAGCCAGGCTGGGAGAGCTGGGGGTGCTCACCTGGAGAAGGGAAGGCTCCAGGGAGAGCTTCCAGCACATTCCAGGGCCTCAAGGGGCTCCAGGAGAGCTGCAGAGGGACTGGGGACAAGGGATGGAGGGACAGGACCCAGGGAATGGCTTCCCAGTGCCAGAGGGCAGGGATGGATGGGATCTTGGGAAGGAATTCCTGGCTGTGCTGGAATTCCCAGAGCAGCTGTGGCTGCCCCTGGATCCCTGGAAGTGTCCAAGGCCAGGTTGGACATTGGGGCTTGGAGCAGCCTGGGACAGTGGGAGGTGTCCTTGCCCATGGCAGGGATGGCACTGGATTACTTTTAAGATCTCTTCCAACCCAAACCATTCCATATTTTAAGAATTTGGAGTTAAATGCAACCACTTAGGGAATGTAGGAGATAAAACACTCACATTTTCTGGACAAGGACATTGCTCCCAAGCACAGAGGTGTTGACTATGGAAGACACCAGTGGGGGTTTTCTTCCAGGCTTTACTTTTCCTTCTTTCCTTCCTTCTTTGTTTTGTTCCCAATCACAGATGTTCCGAGGATATTGGGTCACTTAATTGCTTTTTGTTTTTCCCTTGCTGCTGTTCTTAATCACGGCAGCACAAGAGTCAGGGAGTTCAGTCAATACTTGTGCAATCAATTAAAAAAATGACAAAGAAGTCCTGGTAAATAGGGCCAAAGCTGCTGCTTATGATTTTTCAATACTTACTTCAGCTTCCTCCTTCTCCAGCATCTCCAGAAAATGGGGGCTGATTGAAGGAGGGGATCTTGCTTGACTGAGGACGTGTCAGAATTCCACCGAGCGGGAAATCAAATCAGTGCTTTTTGTCTCAGCACATGAAGAGGTTCCCAGGGAGATGGGAGAAGAATGGGGTTGATTTTTCCATGGTGCCAAGGAGCAGCTGTGCCATTCGCTCTTTACCTGTTTGGCCTCAATTTCCTGCCCTGAAACATCTTCCCTGGCAGCTGCCCAGGGCTTGGATGTTTAGGAAGATCTCTGGGGAGATGAACAAAGACAAAAAGTTTTGTGGGATGTGTTTCTCCTTGGGTTTGTCACATCCGTGGATTTCTGAGGCCATTTATTTCCTGGATAGATCCAGAAGGGAAGGGGAGCTGATGGCTTGTCCACAGCAGGGATTTTGGGGATGGAATTGCTGTGGATGGGAGGAAAAAAAACCCATAAACCCAACATGTTTCAGTGCTGAATCATCCAGAAAAATGTCCCATGGCATTTCCTGATCCCTCCCTTTGCTCAGCCAGGGAATCCAGGGGGTGGATGAGGGATGAGATCTTCATTGTGATGCCTCCTGCAGCCACCTAGAAACAGAGACTAGATAAGAGGAAGGGAATAAAGACAGGTATTTATTTGAAGGGCCTTCAAGGCACACCCTGGGGGAGCCAGAGGCTGCTTCCAAAAATGGACCCCAAGATGGACCCCAGGTCACGAGTTCTTCACACTTTTATAGGTTTGGATCATTTGCATATCAGGGTTCATTCTCCAATTAAAGCCCCAGTTTAATGATGTAACTCCCCTCAGCTTGCCCCCCCTTAGAATCTTTGGTTTACCCATTTTGGGCCTAAAAAGAGCCTGGCTGTCCTTGAAGGCAAAGCCTGGAGAGGCTTTGTTCTGTCTGCCCAGTAGGAGAGAGCAGGAATTACAGGCTCCAAGGAACTTCAGAGTTACACTCTAAGCAGTACAGAATTTGAAAATAGAAAAGTTAAAACCTAAGGCATCAATTGCTGTGCCAACAGAGCCTCTCTGAGATGGTGCAGGGCTGGGGTCAGAACCTCAGGTGCCACCTTTGCCCCCCCAGATCCTGCCTCACTCGGAGAGGGAACACAAAACATCCAGAGGAGCAGTCTGGGTGGCTGGAGAGAAGAATATGTTCCATGATCCTGCACTCTCTTCCCTTCTCCATAAATTCACTTCCTACCCCGGGGCTCAATAAAAGCTCTCATGTCCTTGAATGTCCTTTTCCAAACCAGCTGTGCTGGAGAGGAGCAGACTGACCCAAGCTCTTTCCAAAGGGACACAGAGCCCTTTCCAGCCTTTCTCTCCATCCTTTCAAAGCCATGGAAATGGAGCCTGTGTCCCCTCCGTGTTATTCCTGCATCCAGAGGAACCAGAAGGGATCCCACACAATCCTGGCCCTGAGCAGCACCTTCTGCCCAGCAGAGATCTCACCACAAGGGAAACAAGTGAGGGAAAGGGAGAAAGGAAAAGGGAGAAAGGAGCAGGATGATTTCTTGGATTGTTGGGGTTTTTTTTTAATAGTTGAATCTATCACACTTCCTTTTACCCCTGTTTCCAAAAGTTCTGCTTTTCATGTGGGAAGTGTTGGAATTAATTTGGAAGTGTTACTGAGGAGTCCTGGTAGACACAGCTGTAAAAGCACCAGGACCTGCAAAAGCCCCCAAAGAGCTGTCAGAGCTTGGCTGTCACTGGAGAAATCTAAAATTTATATTTTTTTTTTCTTTTTTTTTTTTCCCCCAAATGCTCAGAAGCTTTTTGTCATCTCTCAAGATTCCAGACAGCTTTTTAAAAATCTCAATTTTTCCACGTTCTGGTGCTGTGCTCCTGCTGTGCTGCCATATGGTGGTGACCCAGGTGTCCCTGCTTGGTGTCAGCCGTGTTACACCGTGGCTTCATAGGGAAGGAGGTGGAATCATGGAATTTTAATGACTTTACCCAAGGAGCTGCCCCCTCTCTCCCTCCCTCCCCTGCTCTCACCGAGGCACAGACCATTAACGGACTGAACCCTTCAAAGGTGGCATCTGAGGTGTGACAGTGGCTCCGTTGTCACATAATTGCAGCCCTCTATTTTCTCCCCTTGGGCTGAAAACCTCGATAATCAGCCAAACCCCAGTGTCTGTAGCTGCTTTTTAAGAAAGGGAGAAAGATGGGTCCTTCTCCCTGTCCTGAAAATTCAGTTAGGTGTTTATTTTGAGACAAAAGTTGCCAAATATTTGGCTGTCGATGGCCCGGATGAGCCACACGAAGAAATCCTGGGCCAGTATTTTTGTAGAATTGTGGCTGCTGATCTCAAGATCTTAAAAGTTCCTCCCAGTTCCCTTTAGGATCGTCTTTGCTGTTGACCAACAGACACAAGTTTAGAACTGTTCTCTCTAAAAGTCCCTTGTTCCCAGTGTCAATGTCATGTCCAATTCTCATTTTGTTGGGTTTAAAACTGAAAAAAAAAAGGCAACATCAGCTTTTGTGCTAAGAATGAAAAGGTTCTCTGAGCACATAAAAAATAAAACAAGATTCTGAGCTGTCATTGAAATGATGACAGAAATCCCTGGTTCCTTTTGCTTTTCTGTGGGAGACTCAGTCCCCAAAAGGAATTCATCTTGATTTGGATAAATCAGGAGATTAAAGCACTTGTTGGCGAGGCTCTTGCTGCTGATTGCATGTGGTCTGAGCTTGGTTTTGGGCTGTTTAACCTCATTTTAAACTTTCCTACCACGAGATTTGGCTCTGTGGGTGTCTGAGGGACCAAGCAGTGATCGATGGAATGGTTTGAGTTGGGAGGACCTTAAAGATCATCCAGTCCCAACCCTTGCTGTGGACAGGGACCCATCCATGGGCAGGGACACATCCATGGACAGGGACACATCCATGGGCAGGGACACATCCATGGGCAGGGACACATCCATGGACAGGGACACATCCATGGACAGGGACACATCCATGGACAGGGACACCTTCCATGGACAGGGACACCTTCCATGGGCAGGGACACATCCATGGACAGGGACACCTTCCATAGGCAGGGATACCTTCCATGGACAGGGACCCCTTCCATAGGCAGGGACACCTTCCATGGACAGGGACACCTTCCACTATCCCAGGTTGCTCCAAACCCCATCTAACCTAGCCTTGAGCACTTCTAGGGATGGCTGAACATCTCCAGAGATGCCATTTGGCCACCAATGTTCTCCTGAGCCATCAGAGTTCGCCTGGTGCAAACCTTCCAGGTTGGTTTCTCCCCAGAGGAGCCTTTCCTTTGCACCCCCAGCCAGGTCTTCGAGCAGGAGCTGCAGGGGAAGGGGGGCCCAGGGGGATTCACTTCAAAAGCATCGTTCCAGTGTAGCTGCTTTATCTTCATTAGCGCTTTGCCTCCCTTTGGAGTGGCTATTTCATGCAAATCAGGTTTCAAAGCCACCTCAATCTCTGCTATTTCCCCGTTAATTTCGTGGCCAGGCTGAGCTGCAGCTTTGTTGTGCTCTTTGCATTAGTGAGGACGTGGATGAAGCCCTTTCAAGCTCGTCTCCAGCGATTCCCCTTTGATGTGGGAAGGAGTTTGTGCAAGTGTTGTTCCCATGTCACATTTACCTTCCCAGCTCGAGGAGCCGACCCCATCACAGCCGTAACTTTGCGTTAGAACATTTTTGCAAAGGTTTTTCCTGGAGTTTCGTATGGTAATAACCAAATGTGGGATTTGGGAATGGTTTTACCAGGTGAAATTTTCCCTTCTGCACACCTTTGTCACATTCACCAGGGAGAGGTACCATGGAGGCAGAGGAATTATGGAATGGTTTGGGTGGGAAGGGACCTTAAAATCACCCAGTTCCAACTTCAACACCTTCCACTGTCCCAGGCTGCTCCAAGCCCTGCCCAGCCTGGCCTTGGACACTTCCAGGGATCCAGGAGCAGCCACAGCTTCTCTGGGAATCCCATTCCAGGGCCTCCCCACCCTCCCAGCCAGGAATTCCTTCTCAAGATCCCATCCATCCCTGCCCTCTGGCAGTGGGAAAACATCCCACTTTGTCCTATCCCTATCTACCTGTGGAAAAAGTCCCTCTCCCTTTTATATGAGCCACCTGTAAGTGCTGCAGGGAGTGATACCTTCAGATTTTCAAGGCACAGAGAATATTGGGATTAAATTCCTTTGTACAATATGTCGTCTTGTAAATGCTGTCATTGATTTCATACACTGCTCTCCCTTGGAAGGTTCTGCAAGAGCTTGGGAAAGAAATATCCAAAACCACAAAACATCTGGAAAGTTGTAGGTCTGGAAGCAGGAATATCATTTCTTCCAGGTGGCAAATTCTCCCTGTTCAGACCAACATCCAGAGTGCCTGGGCAAGGTGCTGGAGATTGTTGTGCTGCTGACAAAAATACTCCTTCAGTTGCTCCCCTGAAGGAGTTTCTTGCTTCTCCATCCCAACCAAGAGTCATTAATTAGCTTTAGTCTGGTTGTTGTTGGAATTCCATCATTTCAGGTTGTAGCTACAGACTAAAATGGCTGCACTGAATTATGGCTGAAAACATATCCTGGAAATGTGTAATTCCCATTTGTGAGGTCTTTGGCATGCACTGATGGTGACAGAGCAAACGAGGAGTCTCAAATAAATTGTGGCATTCCTGCCTCTCATCTCCTGCCTGGATTTGCCATCCTTCGTAATTGCAATTAATTATTGAGGGAAATATCCTCATCATAGAAAAAAAATTCCCGGTTGGAAGGGACTGCAAGGATCATCAGGGGTGGATGAGGGATGAGATCTTCATTGTGATGCCTCCTGCAGCCACCTAGAAACAGAGACTGGACAAGAGGAAGGGAATAAAGACAGGTATTTATTTGAAGGGCCTTCAAGGTACACCCTGGGGGAGCCAAAGGCTGCTTCCAAAAAATGGACCCCAAGATGGACCCCAGGTCACGAGTTCTTCACACTTTTATAGGTTTGGATCATTTGCATATCAGGGTTCATTCTCCAATTAAAGCCCCAGTTTAACGATGTAACTCCCCTCAGCTTGCCCCCCTTAGAATCTTTGGTTTACCCATTTTGGGCCTAAAAACAGCCTGGCTGTCCTTGAAGGCAAAGCCTGGAGAGGCTTTGTTATGTCTGCCCAGTAGGAGAGAGCAGGAATTACAGGCTCCAAGGAACTTCAGAGTTACACTCTAAGCAGTACAGAATTTGAAAATAGAAAAGTTAAAACCTAAGGCATCATTGGCACCCTCCCTTTGGATATGGATCCCATGGATGAGGCCCCCCTCGGCCGTGTCCCCTCCCGAGGCTGAGCAGCCCCAGCTCCCTCAGCCTCTCCTGGGCACGGAGATGCTCCGGGCCCTGAATCATCCTCGCATCCCTCTGCTGGCCCTGCTCCAGCAGCTCCATGTCCCTCCTGTCCTGAGGAGCCCAGAGCTGGCCACAGCACTCCAGATGTGCCTCCCAGGGCTCCCTGTCCCACCTGGCTGAGGGCTGGGGGCACTGGAATCGAGCACCATTTTGCATTAGCACAGATTTGCAGATGTCCCCACGCCGCTGAGCAAAATTCCTTGCAAATTCCTATTTTCCTTACAAAAACCTGGCTAGAACTTGTTTAGCCAGACTATTAATAGCAAAATACTCCAAAATTAAGGTATTTCTGTTTTATCCCTCAGTAATGCCTCTGCTGCTTTGACTTGCTAATGTCTCTCCACGCTGCCCTAAACTCCTGCAAGCCAAACTAAACTTCTTCTCTGTTTGTTTATAATGCATTAAGGTTTTATAATCTATTACACAAACCCTTCCTCGCTGCTGCAGCTGGATTTCCTCTGATCACCTCTATTCCATCACTCCAGAAATCATCCTTTATCCAGAGAAAAAGCCTTTTATCCCGTTCTCTGATCATCTGTTTGCTCACAGTAGGTGAAACAAAAGGCTGAACAGCCATCCCAGAAATCCTCTGTGCTTTTTTCCTGTGTTAAATTCCCCATCAGAGATTTCTCCCAGGATAAGCAAGCGTTAAAATCCCAGTTTTAGCCCGGCTGAGGTTGGTTTTTCTCCCAATATGTTGTGCTTTGCAGGAAAGGTGGTGGATCCTGGTTTCAGAATTAGATTCTTTCCGAGAGAAGATTTGATTCTGCTGGAAGTTATTGAACGTAATAACGTTTTATTGCTCTTTTTAAGCGGCTCAGAATTTCTTGCAGAGGCTTTGACGGAAGGAAAAGTGAGAGGAAAAGGGGGTTATGAGGTGAAGTGGAAACCACGGAGCAGGAAGAAGGTGGTGCAGCTGTGGAAAAGGCAAATGGGATCTAGGGAAGAGTTTCATTGGGAAATTAATTAACTTTTAATGAGGAGGGTTAATATCATTACACTGGTTTGTTTGGAACTTTCCCTGTGGCCGATTCTGGTGGTTCTGCTTCCAAAAAAGTGTGAGAAAAGCTCTTATAAAGAGCAGAAACTTCTGCAGGAGCAGAGTGAAATAAAAATACCGAGTGGCTTCGGTTAGGAAAAGGAAGGGTGGGATCAGGGCAAGCTCCAAACTCCAGCCAGAAACAGGAGAGGAGAACTCCAGACCAAGAACTGGAGAGGGAATCCCCTCTCTGCACACAGAACCCAAAAAGCACTTGGGCTTTTGCCCAAAATGTGCAGTTTGCCCCCCAGATCCTGCGTGTGCATCACAATTTTTCACCCAAGTCGATAAAATTGAAATTAGGGTCCACCTAAACCTGTGCCTAAGACTGGTTTGTTTTGGATATTGATTCAGTTTGTGTTGCTGAATAAAACTTGTTCTGTAGTTTATATATAATATAATCTGATGTTTAGGATTTTTTGAAGGATAGGATGAAAGTGGGGGAAAAAAACATCTTCCAGAGGTTCTATTTCCATCAGATTGGATAGAGGCTGAATCCTGGTCTAGTGATAATGCTAAATAACCTGCTTGGACTGTCTAATACCATATGAAAGTATCATATAAAAGAGTTTTATATCCCATTTCTGCTGCTGTTTTAATTTAACTGGAGAAGATTCCCTATAAACGAGCACTGATTAAGCAGCTGCACCTGGGTTTATATTGCCAAACTTATTACTTTTATTGGGAATATTTATTACTCCTCAGATAAATTCTCTATTGTTTAATATCTCATTTCTTTGGGAGGTTTATTTGCAAGATTTCCTTTCTTCCCCCACACCAAGTTCCTTTAGGTTTTCCTTCAAGATTGGATGGGGCTCTGAGCAACCTGATGTTGATAAAGATGTCCCTGCCCATGGCAGGAGGGTTGGATCAGGTGACCTTTAAAAGTCCTTTCCAGCCCATTCTGTGATTCCATGAATTAGAAAATACCTCCATTATCCTCATTTCTGGATTTAAACTCTTTAAGGCCAAGTTCTTTAGGATCAAGGTGGTTTCCTGGAAATGAATTTTGTTAAGACCCAGCTTTTTTGGGATTCTGTGGGTGTAAACACAACTGGAACAGCAACTTCCAGAGTCTTTGGCTTTGGGATAAGTGTGTCCATGTCTTGCTTCAGTTTTCTGGGGTGTTGGGGCTCTTTTAATCATGGACAGCAACCTTTAATTTCAGCAGCTTTTACATTTCGTTCAATTCTTTACAGATTCTCCAATCTTTTAGTCACAAACATAGATGCTGACATGACGCATGGGACCATCAAAACACAAAAAAACAAGTTTAAAAGTAAATTAAAAAGCAACTTTCCCTCTTCAGATCTCAAGATCTTTGGCAAAAAAGTGCTTCTGTTGTGACACAGGGTGATAAAAACATCCCATGGTGGGAAAACACCCCCAGAACCTTGAGCAAACTCAGTGCCTACAATTCCAAATTACACCCTGAGTTCCTGTGGTCCTTATTCCATGAATTTTAAGCCAGCAGGAAGCCCTGATCTTCCTGTTTATCATCCAGAAATGAAATAAAAAATGAAAGGAAAACCGTGGCTAAATCAGTGCTCCTCAGAGCCTGCAGGCACCACGGTAATACAAATAATAAATTAGGAAATAATAAAGAGCAGAATGGTGGTGAGGAGCTTCAGGCTGAGAACAGGATTGATAAACACGGAGTTTAACATCAAGAAAAAAGATCCTTTGGGGCTTCAACCTTCAGTGATTGTAGAGTGTCAGGAAAGAAATTATCATTTTTGCTGTTGTTGTTTACCTCAGAAATTTTAGGGAGAGACAGAAAATGGAGAAAAAATGCTCCAAGGAGCCCTCCTGGAAAAAGTCCAAGCATTGCAAAGTTCCACAGATGAATTGATTTAATTAGGCTGTATCAACACTTCTGCTGCTGCTTCAGACTCATAAAAGATATTAAAGATGCAGTTGGGGTGTTGCATTTTTGTTTCAAAGATGCCCACGACTCCTCAGTCATAAAGAGCTTCCTCCTATTCCTTTTCCTTTATTGTTACTGATATAAAAATGTCTGTGCTGGCTGGAAATACTTAAACAGAGACAAAAAACAAGGCAAAATTCCTCGTTTCTGTGATGTATAAATTATATAGGAGGAAATTAGAATGGAAATCTTCATTCTTTTTTAGGAAAAAAGAATGAGGATGAAACTGGTGTGGAAAAAATGGGATTGAGAACAGACAAAAAGGGTTTGTTCTCCTCTCTGGAGGATCTGTGTTGGTGCCAATGGCCAAAGTGTCCATCCAAATATTAGTGAATATTTGGGATGAGAGGATCTTCCTGCAGACTCTTGGTGACCCACCAGTGATGCTGAATTCCCTGGAGTTCATTCCACAGGGACAAGAGGGGTTTTTTGGGGGAATTTGCTGATGGATTTTGAACCTTCATCTCTCTCCTCACAAACACAGGGATGGATAAAACCCCTGGGGAAAGTGAGGGTGAGCTGGGAGTAAGGCAGGTGTAGGAACTTCCAAACCTTGGTGTAAAGAACTCCAAATCATGGACAAACTTCTGCTTAACTCCAGGGGTTTGTGGAAAAACCATCTGGTGAAATTAGAGGTGTGTTTTGGAAAAAAATGGTTATTTTTTCTGGCATAAACCACTTCCAGCTGGTCATGGTGGTCTTTGTGAGGGAACTTCCCAAGTTTTTTGCGGTGGTTGGAGATGCTTTTTTTCCAAGCACTGAGAGTTCCTTGGGAATTGTCCCACGCTGTGTTGGAAGAAGGATGGGAGAATCCTTCTCCATGCAAGCTTTCCAGGCTTATTGACTGTCAGAGGGAAAATTCCAGGAAAATCCAAGTTTTCCATGCTTGGTAGGGTGGACTTTGAATCTGCAGGCCTGAAATCAGTGATGGGAGTCAGGACATTCCACTTCACCGTGAGGGAATTCCACCTGGACATGAGGAGAAACTTCTTCGCTGTGCAGTGACCGAGCACTGGAATTAATTGTCCACGGAGGGTGTGGAATCTCCTTCCCTGGAGATTTTCCAGAGTTACCTGGATGTGATTCTGTGCCAGTGCTCTGGGATGGCCCTGCTGGAGCAGGGAGCGGGACCAGATGATCCCACTGTGGTTCCTTCCAGCCTGACCCATCCTGGGATTCTGTGAACATCAGGAAACACTTTTTTCCTGTGAGGGTGTCAAACACTGGAGCAGGTGGCCCAGGGAGGTTGTGGAATTTTCATCCTTGAAGATCCCCAAAACCCACCTGGACATGGTCTTGGAAAATCCTCCAACTTCAGCTCTTCCTTAACTCCATGCCTTGATATCAGGGTGCATTTCCCAGGCTGCCAGAACAAGATAAAGGGTTAGAGATGACAAGTTGAACTTTTATATTGTTTTGATTTAGGGAAACAGAAATTTTTCTTCAGAATCTTGATATCCAGCACTGTTAGAAGTTCTTTCATGTCACAGAAAGTAGGCAGGGATGGGACAATGCAGGGAATTCCAGGCAGTGCAGGGAATTCCTCATCATTTTCCGTGGTCTGTGTATTTCAGAGAGGCTGGGCAGAGCCTGATTTCTGCTCTTCTCTGCCCAAAATTGTTCTTTAATCACCATGTAAAAGTAAAAACCACATTGGCAAGGCCCTGTACAATTACTTTGTTATGCATTTTGCTGTGTTGGTGTATTTGTTTAATTAAGTTCCTCGCTAATTAGAGCTGTATGTACTTGTGTTAATTATTATTTGCTTACCACAATCAGCAGTGTAATTCTTTTCTGAGAAGCCACACACTTTGCAGTGAAACTAAATTACTGATTCCGTGGGCTCTCCGAAAGAATAGTTGCTCCATTTTTGTCAAATGAGAGGTTGCATTCTTTAATGTGAATGAAATTCAATTTAGATTACCTGAAACTTCACATAATGTATTGTATTTTTAATTGGTGATTAAGCAAAGGAAGAAAAAGCTGGTTTGATTTGTACCTCAGCACAAAGATGTCTATTTTTTCTGACTGGATTACAAAATTGGACAGCTCTGCTATTTATCACCCTCCAAGACCTTTTTCCGTCTGACAAAGAAAAAGTACATTTGTCTTCAGACTTTGGAAAGAAACTGCTTTCTCATGCTAAAAAATGTAACCCTGTGCAACTTCTGACCTTTTACCAAGCTTTTAATTAATTTTTTTTTAAATGCAAAGAACTATAAACACACTACACAGCCAGAGAGCCATGTTGGGCTTTTAATGCTGTGCCCATTCGATGGGCGAGTTTCTGCTCAGTCCCTAAAATAGAAAGGAAAGTGATGCCATAAATATCTTTAATCGTGTTGCAGAAGGGAGTTAATAACCAAGTATTGTTATTTCTGAGTACGGTTTGTGTACGTCCACACACCCACACCCATCTGCGTTGTCTCTCTCTCTGTCTGGGAAATCTTTAGGGCTTTGACTTGTGCAGGTTGTTGCTTGTTTGAGTTGCTGATCACTTCTGCAAAATGTGTTTGGTATTTGGGGGAACCACAATGGGATGTATTTATTTGGGAACCTTGGGAAGGGAGTAAGGAGGAAGCAACTCCTCCACGAGGAGCAGATGGAGGAAATAATTCTCCTGAAGGAAAATATAAGCATGGCCAGGATTATGGGGGGAGATGGGGAGGATTTGTCCTCATCCCGGGAGGGTTGGGGATGTTTTTTTGCATTTTTCAAGGAATGTGGCGTTGAATGAGAACGTGGTCAGCAGAGGAGCAGAATATTAGTGACTGTTTTGAGCCTACAAGGCCCTTCAATGCCTTCGTAAACTCTGAAATGAAACTGGGCAGGAAATGCCAACTCTCCTGGAGTCCTCTGTAATTCACACACGAGCCAATCTATTCATCTTAAACATTCACTAATTGCAGTTATTTTCGACTCTGCCACAAAATCAGCAGAAAGATTTTATTTAAAAAGACAAATTCAGAACTTGGCTCATGGTTACGTCCATCCAGTTGTGGCATTTTTTATCTGTGGTTTGGATTCTGCTCCATGACTGAGATGCCTTGGGAAAAGAGGAGTGAAACCAGCAAGAATTGCAAAGTGCTTCCACAGCACAGCCTGAAATGCTTTGCTTTGCTGAGCAAATGTTCAAAATGCACCTTGTCTGTTGATAATCACCATCGAAAATGTGCTGGGAAATGGGCATTTTACAGAAATGAGGGATTTACTCTTCTGCACAGAACAAAGGGCACCAGGCCACCATTGGATATTGTAATTGAAAAATCACAGGGGGAAAAAAAAAAGGAAATTGAAGAATCACAGGAGAAAATACAGAGAAGTGGAAGAATCAATAATGACGTTAATGAGAACTGCTGGAAATGCCCATTAGTGGGAATCACTGGTTCAGGAATCATTTCCAGTCATCAGTCCCATTGCCTTCCCACACAAGGAGCATCTCAGGGATTGTGAATCAGTTCCCAAAACCAACTCGGTTCATTGCAGGATTCTGCTTTACCTCGATGTGTTTTTCTCACAGGGGTTGTGTGAAAAACATCAGGTGGCCCCCTCAGTGCCTTTGCACTTCTGTTGTCCACCTGGAGAAGGGGATGAGAACATTTCATTGTTTCAGCATGAAGGGAAAGTTAAATAAATATTTCTTTGGTGGAATCTTGCTGAAGGTGCCCTCAGGAGGGAGTGATTCAATGAATTCCAGAGCAATTGGCAACAAGGTCAAAACTTCTCACAAGCATCATAAGTGTCCACAGCAGGTGAAGGGCTAAAACAGATATCAGAGAATCCTGGAATGGTTTGGGTTGGAAGGGACCTTAAAATCATCCAGTTCCAGCCCCTGCCATTGGCAGGGACACCTCCCACTATCCCAGGCTGCTCCAAGCCCCATCCAACCTGGCCTTGGACACTTCCAGGGATCCAGGGACAGCCACAGCTTCTCTGGGAATTCCATTCCAGGGTCTTCCCACCCTCACAGGGAAGAATCATCTGTGTCCCTTTTACCTCCTAAAATTCATACCTGAATCCATAAAGTCATTTTCCTTTGGGTGACTTTGTGCAGCAAAGGGGTCAATGTCACCAGGAATTCCATGAAGAGGTTTCCATCCTCTGCTGTGCTCCCCCATGTGCTTGCAGAAACAGAGCTGGATTAATTTAAGGCTGCTCTAATTAATAAAAATAAGACAGAACGAAGGGCTGACTGTGCAGGGGGCTCCACAAAACCCAGCTCTATGTTAACTGTGGTTGTTTGGATAGAATTGTTTCATTTGTCACCTCCTGGTTCTGCAGAGCTCCCACTTTCCCCTGTGTTTGTGTTCTAATCCTTCTCCTTAGGGCTGCCTACAGCAAGGAGGAAGAAAAGAAACCCTTTTAATCCATCATTTATTCCGAACACTGACTACCAAACAGGAGGATTTAGGAATTGGAGAGGTAGGGAATGTTTAATAAGACAACAAAATTCACTCACCAGCTCGTTTCAAGGCAGGTTTTTAATATTCTGGAGGTAAATCAGCAGATCCAGCACCGGCCCCGGGCCCTGACATGTGTTTCCTAATGACAGTTAATTAGGGGCTGTCTGCAGCAATCATGGGCTGTCAGGCCTCATCCAGGCTGGGAAACGTGAGGGACACAAGAGCTGCCTCCCCCCTCCTTCCCTAATTGGAGTGGTTTGCCAGGATTAGCTGTGAATATCCGAGGAGGTGCTTTGACACTTAACAGAACCTTTCCCACATGCTATGGGCAGGGCTGCAATTCCTGCGTGGTGAATGGGATTTGATGTGCTGGAATATTTCCTAATTCCTCCCATCTCCAGCCTTTCTCAAGGATTACTTCTCAGGGTTCCCTGTAACAACTGGGAGATGTGTGATCCCACATGATTTTTTCCAGTGGTGCTCCTCTCCTCTCCACCACTGGGTCATCATCATCATCCTGGGAAATGTGGGTCGAGCTCTAGGAAAGAGGTGATTCTGTTGTCGCTCATGCAAGCTTTTATGGAATTCTGGAAATCCTGATTCCCAGCTATTCCTGGTGCTCGCTGTGGTGTTTCAGGAAAATTGGCTTCGGAGCAGCTGCAACATAGAACCAACTTCTTTTCCCACTTCGTTTTTATCTCAATAAATCACAGAATGAGTTGGAAGGGACCTCAAAGCCCGTCCAGTTCCAACCCCGTGGGCAGGGAATCTTCCACTATCCCAGGGTGCTCCAAGCCCCATCCAACCTGGCCTTGGACACTTCCAGGGATCCAGGGGCAGCCACAGCTTCTCTGGGCACCCTGTGCCAGGGTCCCACCACCTTCCCAGCCAGGAATTTCCACGCTGATCACCTGTTTATGGGTGTATTGGCCCTTTGCTCAGCTCCCCACTGCACTTGGAAGTCCTTTGAAGTGAAGTCTGATGTCGGAATTTCATAATTTACAGAGTTTCCCTGGGTTTGGTCATTCCTGGTTTTCTCCTGACTTTCCAAGTTCTTTTCTCTGGTTTGTTTGCTGACCTTGAGGCTTGGTGGGACAAAGTTGTCTCCAGTTGATGTTGTGAAGGTGCCATCAGGGTGTTCAGGGAGTTCTTTTGGGCCATTTATTTAGGAGTTGGACTTGATGATCCTTGTGGGACCCTTCCAACTCAGAATATTCTGGGAATCTGGGACTCCTCAGCCTCAGTTGCCTCTCACGGCCTAAGTGGAGGAATCCCAGAGTGGGGGAGGTTCTTGGTTGGGTTGGGAATTCAGCAGTAACCTAGGAAATCACAGCTGGATTTATAAGACACTGAATTGGAAAATCTTTCCTAGGAATTTTAGTGCTTAGAGCAGGAAAATTCACCTGGGTGGATTTCTCAGCACTCTTAAAAACCATGACTCTTGGCAGATGTGTCCTGCAGCTCAGGATCACTTGGAATTGCGGCTTCAGAGCAGTGATGGTGACAAACTTGGTGTCTTTTTGCATCAAATTTTGCTGTAATCGCTCCATCTAATCCCTTATTAGGCTCTAATACTGCTCCTGTCATGTCAGACTTTTTCAAAATTCATTTAAATTAAATGTTGACAATACTTTGCATCTAATTTCTCCCCGTCCTGGCTGCTTCAATGATTCCTAAGTAGATTGTTATGGCATTAATCACGATTTCATGGCCAGGCCCTGCTCCTCCCTAGGAGTGATGCGATTTTTGCCCCCACTGTGTCTTCAAACAAGGAATCTCCAAACAGCCCTGGGACGTCTCCCACTGCTCCAGAAGATTTGATACAATGGAGGGCTGATAAAGCAATCAAACAAATCCTATTTACACATCCCTAAGAGGATAATTCGGGCACCAGTGAGCGCTGGCAACGGGAAATTACCTTAGGAGTTGAAATTTCCATTCCAAAGTTGCATTGTACTTTTGGGTTTGGAGGCCGCGAGTTTCTGCTTGAAATTTATATCCGGTTGCCACTTTTACTGTACAAGCAAAAAAAAAGCTTGAATACGAAATATTTAATGTGCTTGTCTATAAATTGATATTTTGTAATAGTTTACTCGATGCTGCTGAATTTTATGTTTTGTCTCTGGTTTCTCAATAGCTCCAACTTACAATCCTTTATGTACGGGGCGTTTTTTCCTTAAATCTAAGTAACAAAAACAGCAGTTGGAAATTGATTTTCTGGGCATTGTTCAACATCCTCTAATCCCTTGTACTCCGTCATCGTCATGCACTCGGGGGTTTGTTTGGAGTATAAAAAAGTGTGAGATAAAGCAAGAAATTTTAGGCCTGTTTTTTGCTGGTATTCTTCACGGAAAGGGCTGGAAGAGGTGGGAAAAGCACTAGAAGAGGTTGCCCAGGGCAATGGGGAGTCCCCATCCCTGGAGGGATTTCAAAGCCATGTGGATGTTGGGGACATGGTCAGTGGTGGCCTTGGCAGTGCTGGATCTTCCAGATTTCTGTCTCTGCTTGGTTTTTTATTTTGGGCATCTGTGCTGTGTGAGACCCTTGTCTGGCTTTCATCCATTCATTACTTTTCCTAATCACCATTAATCCATAAGATATTTTGGAAAGGAGTTCATGGCCAAATTTTATGGAGAGGGAAACGCACTCAGGGTTTGTGCAGGTCATGTAGAACCACCCTGAAGGTCAGGAGTAGGTTCAAGGATCTTGGTTTTTTCTCCTGCTTTGGTGATTTGACTTCATAAAAGTCTTTCGAAATCCTCTTTGGAAAGTGGAGGAATTCCCTGTGTCTGGAGGAGTTCAGGGCTGACAGAGGGTAACCTCATGGAATGTTCCAGGCCAGGCTGGACCGGGCTCTGAGCAACCTGGGATAGTGGAAGTTGCCTCTTCCCAATCCTTCTTTCCATCCTTTCCAAGCAGCCTTGGAAATCTGACCAAGTGCTGAGAAAAGTTTCGATTTTTTTAATCACGTGACCACTTTCTGTTCAGATGGAATAATGAAAGGAAACCTCTTTGTTTTTTTCCTGAGGATGCCTTTTCCTGCCTTTTTTCTCATTAACTTAATTCTTGATTTCCTCAGTTCTTCGAGGTCGTGGCAAATGAAGGAGGTGAAAGGAGAGCGCAGCAGGAAGGATCAAGTACGAGGGACATTATTTATTTTTAATTAACTTTTCTTGACTTCATTCAGACCCCACTCTATTGTCAACATGAGGCTTTGTAAATCCAAGGAGTGATGAGGATGTTTTTGGATGGAGATCGAGTGTGGGGTCTTTTTAATGCTGCGTGCATCTGTTGAGATATAAATCCATTACTTTTCCATTTTCCATACCCTGATCCTAAGGCAGGGATGAATTAAATGGGTAAAGAAACACAGAAGGTTTTGTTTTCTATTGTTTTAATTAA
Source organism: Falcunculus frontatus (assembly GCA_013398115.1). Taxonomy (NCBI): domain Eukaryota; kingdom Metazoa; phylum Chordata; class Aves; order Passeriformes; genus Falcunculus; species Falcunculus frontatus. The sequence goes on along the minus strand of VZRV01007879.1, from coordinate 123,891 downwards.
ACCTCCAACCAAATCCAATTTTTTTTTCCATAGGTCCTCCATAGGTCCAGGACTCAGAGCTTAGGCTGATTTCCTTAACTGATTTTAAAATCTTCCATTGTTTTTTTTTTCTATCAGAGCATCCTTGAGCCTTGCATGCCCTCAATTTTCAACTGATTGTGCTAAATGCTGTTAATCACTTTTGGAATTTGCTTCCCAAACCGTTCTAATAAGGAGTTACGTATTCTGTATTTTGTATTCTACCTCCTCAATCCCCATCCCATCATTCCAGCCTCACATCCCATGAATATCCCCATTGCTTTAACACCACGGCGTTGGGGGTCCGTGGTTTGTGCTCACTGCTGGATGGAACCTTTTGATGAATAATAGGATTTTCCTTCCTCCTGCCCCTATTTTTGTACAAACCCAAGGATTCCTGAGACCCCTCCACAGGTGATGGATCTGTTGGGAATGCCAAAGGTGTCTCTTCCCCAAGCCCTTTCTTCCTCCTCCCTTATTTCTTTTCTCCACAGCCACTGACCAGAAATGTTCTATTGCCATTCTGCCATTTCTCCTTTTTCCTCCCTTTTTGTCCTGTTTCTTCCCACTTCTTGCTCCTCTCTAAAACTCCTCCCGCAAACTGCACGTCTCCCAAATCCCTCAGCTTTCAAAGATAAGCTCATCTGTAGCTACTTAGGTAGAGCCTATCTCAAATAATGTGCGTTTGTGATACGAAAAGAAATATTTATAAACCATTGAATTCTTGGAATTGGCAGAATCTTGGGTTTATTTAACATTTTCCACGGGCCCATCTGCTGCTGCACCTTGGCTGCTGTGCTGCTATCGGTGCAATTATGATTTTATTGATAAGAGCATGGGGGTGTAAATAAATATAGAGAGGGAGGAACTGAGAGGAGACCAATCTTCAGGTATTATTTCATTGGGGCTGAGTGCTGCATGCTGATGTTAAAGGGGGAAAATCCAAGGAGAAAGGAGCTCTTGGATTCCTCTTCCTGCTCCCCCTGGCTGGAGTTTCTGTCTCAGGAAAATGGCAGAGGTTGGGATTCCATCTGTGTTCAGCTTTCTGCCCTAAATTCTGTAATTAAATGACATCACAGAGGTTTAAATTCATCAGCTGAAGGATGAAATATCCCATTAAAAGGAAGAGACCTTAAAAATAATCTCATTTCACCCCCCTGCCATGTGCAGGGACACCTTCCACTATCCCAGGTTGCTCCAAGCCCTGTCCAAGCTGGAACACTTCCAGCTAAAATCAATATATTCTGAAAATGTATTTCTTTACAAGAAAAAGAATCAGCATAATCATAAATTTGGCTGAATAATAAATTATTCACGGCATTCAAGCACTATTAGTTTGAGGGAAAAGATGAAATGCAGAGGACTGAAATGATTCACACAGGGCTGGATGAGTTAGGACAAGTATTAGGATTCCTGGTGCAGTTTTTACAGCGCAGGGCAATAAAAATTCATGGAAAAAATCCAAACTAAAACTGCTGCAACATCCATCATATCCATGAAGCTGCAGTGCCACACTGTACACATATTTTTTTCCTCTTTTCAGTAATTGAAAAGAATTGGGAGTTGTAAGAAGAGAATGTGGGGGAACTGAGCACAATTTACAGTGCAGGTGGCCACAAAGGCAGGGTTTATATCAGAAAAACCCACTCGTATTTTCTCAGATTGCTGCTGAATATCTTGGTGGTTCCCAGGATTTATTTCCATCTCTTTCAGCTTCCCAAGCTCGGAGCTCTGTCGTGCCCTGAAGGAATATAAATACAAACATGAGGCTTTATTTGTAGGGAGATTTCTGAATTCAGACTGGAAGAATTCCCACCCCCCGTGCTGTAAAATCCTGGTAACCCAATAAATGTGGGGTTTTGCCATCCCTCTGGAAAACCACGAGCTGGCCCTGTGTTTGTGGGATTGTAACTGGATTAGGAAGAACTCTTTGATTGACAGTGAAGAGTTAATTAGGCTAATGACTTCCTGGCACTGTGCCTCTGGAGTGTCCCTTTGGAAAATCCTGACATTCTGAGCGTGACACCCCATCCCATCCCAGAACACTCCCGAGCTGGGGAGAGGAGCTACCAGGGAGCTGCCATCGGGATCAGCGTGGGTAAAATCCTGCTAAATCAGCCCATCTGTTCCAGATCCTTAATTAGTGTCATTCCTGTCAGGAATGGGAGTTTCCCCATCCTTAATTATGGACAGGTTTCAGTGGAGGGTTCCTCTTCCAATTGTAACAATGGGAGAGCTCAGAGCCCCTAAAGGGGCTCCAGGAGAGCTGCAGAGGGACTGGGGACAAGGGATGGAGGGACAGGACACAGGGAATGGCTTCCCAGTGGCAGAGGGCAGGGATGGATGGGATCTTGGGAAGGAATTCCTGGCTGGGAGGGTGGGGAGGGGCTGGGCTGGAATTCCCAGAGAAGCTGTGGCTGCTCCTGGATCCCTGGAAGTGTCCAAGGCCAGGTTGGATGGGGCTTGGAGCAGCCTGGGACAGGGGGAAGTGTGCCTGCCAATGGCAGGGGTGGAATGAGATGATTTTCCATCTTCCTTCCAACCCAAACCATTCCATGAAGTTTCAGGGGAGTTCCCAGATTCAGGGAAGCACCACGGGACCTTACCATGGAAAAGGATGGGACCTGTCCCTTTCCAAGCACTGATTTGTGGCAGGGGGAGGACAAGGACAGTGACAGAGTCACCATGAGCAGTGCCAGGCACTTTGTGCCTCTCATTATGGGCTGGAAATTCTCTACAACCTCAAAAACATCTGAGCAGCCTCTTCCAGCTGGATTTGGGAGGAATATTCCTGGTCAATACCCTGCACTCAGATCTGTTCCGGGCCTGTGTGTAAAGATAATTTCATCTCCCACCGAAACACAACCTTTTGATTGATAATCTGTAATTAAGAGCCTGAGTGTGCCTTAGTCTGTCCTTCCAGCCCCATTTGCCACAATTCCGTGTTGATTCCAAATCTGCTCCTCGTGTGCCACGTGTCAGCTGTGCCCTGTAATTATGGGATAATAAACCTGACACACACATGATCATCAAATGACACTTCCCAGAGTCTGGAAATCATTTTCCCACTGGAAATAACAGCCCCTGATGTGTCTGTGCTCTGCTTTGCAGCAGCTTTATGAGGCTGATGAATTAAGTGGGATTTGTAAGGATCACTGTGTGGACAGGAGCCAAGTGTCTGGGCAGGAGACATCAGCTGTCAGGAATTCCTCATTCCAGGTTTGGAGATCAGGAGTTGGGAGAAAAAAAACGTCAGCCACACATGGAACTGCACGGGGAATTAGTGAAATGAGTTTGATTTGGAATAATGTAACTGCTGGTGTTGAGGCCATTGAAGCAAAGCCTTCACTCCTTGGAGAAGAGGAATGGGATCCTTAATGGGGGCACAGCATCCAATTTGTCCAAATTTGCTGCCTCCAGCAGCACAGGGCTGTTGCAAATCCATTTTCCTCATTAGCCTGGCCCAGACCCTGGATGCCAAATGAGGTGGATGATCCAAGGCAGTTCCAGATCCCAGCTTTTCATCTCATTTTCATTTCTTTCTTCCTCTGGAAGCTGGTTCTCTTTTCCCCAAACTCATCCTGCCAACACCCCTCTGAGCCTCCTCTCAGCCCTTCAGAGGAGCACCAAAATCCTGGTGGTGTTTCCCTGCCGTAGATTCCTTCATATGGGAAACTTCCAGTCACTTTTTGGTTGCAGCTCTGGCTCTGTGGCCAAGGTGTGAATTTATTAATGACAGCCTGGAGCACAGCTGGGTCTTTGATCACTGGTTCTGGCCTTCCTAAAAGGCAATATTGGTGTGTCCCAACTGAGTTTTTCAGCCAATTTACTGATGGAAGTGATTAGGGTGGAATTTTGTGTAGGTTAAAGTCACCTGGAGGGATTTGTAATCTCAAAAATCTGGATTTGTAGACCTCAAAAGTGCATTATTGTTACCCTGGCAGCTCTTTATGTACAGGATCTTTGTGTTCCTGTGCAAGCACCTGGAACTGAGCACCACCAACACCATTGTGTGATCTCGGAGCCACAGAATGGTTTGGGTTGGAAGGAGTCTTAAAATTCATCCAGTGCCACCCCTGCCATGGGCAGGGACACCTTCCACTATCCCAGGTTGCTCCAAGCCCCATCCAGCCTGGCCTTGGACACTTCCAGGGATCCAGGGGCAGCCACAGCGTCTCTGGAAAAGCTGTTTTTATTTCTTTGTGGTGTTTCATGCCCAGGGTTGGCGAGAAAGGAAAATCCTCGTGCTCCCTTTGCTCCATTGGGGTGTGTGATTCCTTTCCTGGGTGTCCTGGAGGGATTTGTGTTGTCCCTGTTCTTCTGTCATAATCTCCATGGGATTGAGTGTGGCTAAAACCAAACTCTTGTGCCCAGGTGGGCAAGAGGCCGATGGCCCCTGGGCTGTGCCAGCCCCTGGGTGGGCACAGCCCCAGGGCAGGGACTGTCCCCTGTGCTGGCCCTGCTGAGGGACCACCTCAAATCCCAAAGGCACCTCTGGGCCCCTCTGGCCAGGAGAGCCCTAAAGGGGCTGGAGCATGTCCAGGGAAGGGAACGGAGCTGGGAAGGGGCTGGAGCCCCAGGAGAGGCTGAGGGAGCTGGGAAAGGGGCTGAGGCTGGAGAAAAGGAGGCTCAGGGGGGGCCTTGTGGCTCTGCACAACTCCCTGCCAGGAGGGGGCAGCCGGGGGGGGGTCGCGCTCTGCTCGCAGGGAACAGGGACAGGAGGAGAGGGAACGGCCTCAGGCTGGGCCAGGGGAGGCTCAGGGTGGAAACTGGGAAGTTTCCTTCATGGAAAGGGTTGTCCAGCCCTGGCACAGCTGCCCAGGGCAGTTGTGGAGTCCCCATCCCTGGAGGGATTTAAAAGGTGTGTGGATGTGGCACTCGGGGACATGGGGCAGTGGTGGCCTTGGCAGTGCTGGGAATGGTTGGACTCAATGATCATAGAGGACTTCTCCAACCTCAGTGATTCTGTGATTGTCCCATCCAGATTCTCAAGTCAGGCAAAAAGGTATGGAAATTGTCTGGGATCTGTGTTGTTCTGCTCTATCTGATTTGTTTTAGGGTCTTATCAAGAGTTTTGGGTACAGGACTAATATGTGAAAAAAACGGTTAATTGATGAAAGGATGAGCTTGATGTTGACTGGGACAGATGGAATTAATGCTGTGCCAGAGATTTCTGAAGTGATGGTGTCTTATTTCCAGCTGTAAAATCCAATAGTTTGGGAATTCCACAGGGTTGTCCATAGATCTCTGTTTCCCCAAACGCTTCCATGGACACAGGTTATGGAATGTTTAACTGGCCCTCCTGGCCTTTTCTCCATGTTGGATGATAGAAAATCCAACTGCTGTGAGAGGACAGCCAGAATCACTCCTCACACTGCCCTGGTGATGCCACAGGTGGCAATGCCCAACCGAGGTGTCCATAACAGGACATCTCAACTTATCCCAAGTTCTCCTGGAGCTCCACCAAGGCACTCCAGCATTGTCTCCAGGTGAGCTCTGGAGTTACAACCTCAATTTGCACTCTCCTTTGCCCCGGTGTGTTTTTAGGTTTAAGTGGCTGTCCCCACTCCGGAGACTCGGGATTCAGTGGGACGCTAATGAGGGATTGTGCCATCTGTCCGCTGATTTAATGGAATGTCAGCACAGACAGGACTAATTGGAGTGACAGGCACAGACAGTGATGGGGCTCTTTGCTGTCTGACTGGGAGAGGCAGGGCAGCAGAGAGCTGCAGCAAAGCTGATCTGATCCTGTCTCTTGTAGGCTCACACAACCTGCCACACCAAATCCGGGGGCTTTGAAACCTCTGGCTGCTCCCAGTCGTTCCTCCAAAGCCATCCCTGCATTCCCATTCCAAATAATGCAATCTAATAAACCCCAGTCTGCATAAAGACAGTGCCCATTTGCAAAGCTGTCACTGCAGCTCCTCTATTAATAGAGCCATTTGAAGGATTTATCCTCAGCATATGTTGCTTTTTAAAAGGGGCCAGATTGAGAGCTGGGGGGGTTGGAGGACAAAGAACGAGCCACCAGATCCAATTGGAAAAAAAAAATAATGGGAATAATAAGTTAATTTTTACAGAGCCGTTGTGCTCAGGGGGAAATGTGACGTTGTGGGGGGTATCATTACATTGCAGTGGTGGTCAACAAACTGAATGTAATAGGACATTAAAGGAAATGGGATTTAATAATAGGAAAAGCTGAAGTTAGTGAACTTCATATTTCACATCTCTTGGTTAATAGGGTGACATTATATGGTGGCTCTGTTAACATAATTATTGCTGTGAGCCCCAAGTGTTTTACACACATTTAATGCTGCCTCACAATATTTCTGTGTGATGGGCAGGAATTCCCACGGAATTGTCGGGATTGTTTAAAATTACAGTGCTTTTTAAGCAGGGCTGGATGTATTTTCTACCCTGCGTGGAGCAAAGTAGTAAAGAAATGGTGTTACCTGGAGTGGGAAATAAAGCCTTGACTTTGCTTTTATATAACTTTAAAAAAGAAGAAATGGTGGAATCCTACAGGTTTGGCTTCCTGCCCTGGGTTCACATAAAACAAGGACATCACAGACCTTTAGAGAGAGAGATTGATGGAGTGGTTGGGGCATTTATCTTCTGTAGGATTGGATTTAAATTACAAATAGATCGACAGAGGGTAATTTAGTTCAGTGGTCATTTTGAGTTATCATCTCCATCTCGGAGCAATCTTGACACTTGGAGGCAACTTGGCTCCACCTCAGTCTGGTTTTTGGGCTGGAAATTTAGGGATTCGAGGATGGGAGAGGAGAAATTTGGTACAGAAAGGCAAAGAGGTGGCTGGAATAGGAGCTGGGTTTGCTCAGTTCTGTATAAAGTGAAGATATATATCAATTATTAATTTATTTTATTGGTGACAAAGGATGAAGGAGGAGCTCATCAAAGCTGGATCTGAGGCTGAAGGTGAAGCCTGGTGCTGTGCTGAGCTGCACATCCCAGCTCTGCTCCCCAGCCCCTGGAAAAGCAGCATTTTACACTTCCCTATTCCCTGGACGTGCACAATTGGGGTTTTTTGGTCATGGTCCCGTCCCCTCCTGCAGTTTGGAGCATCTCTCTCTTTGCAAACATCCTGTAGTGGGAAAACGCAGGCTCTGTGCACCTGGACAACCCCAAAAAAGTCCTCCATAAATGAGGAAGAGACCAAACCATTCTCTCACAGGTTTCCTGCTTCCAGGTTCACGATGTAAAGAACCTGCGCCTGCTCTAGGGGATGAAAAGCAGGTTCATGGCATAGAGGGAATAAAGCTGCTCCCAATTTGTTCTCCAGATGAACTCAGAGGTCTCGTGGTGTCCTTAGGAGTCTGGAGGGGCTGAGCAGGATCAAAGCCTCTGTGTGGGTCAGGCTGTGGGAGCTGTTCCACGCTGGGGGATTTAACCACAGACACACAGAGCTCTGCTGGAAAGCAGCTCCTGGAGGGAGCAAACGTCACCCCCTGTGCTGTCCCTGCTCCTCAGGGACACCTGGACAGGCTTTTGGCTCAGAGGGTCTTCAGAGTTTGGACAAAGCTCGAGTTTTATCAGGTTTGGCCTAAAACCTCTGCAAAGATGTGGAGCAAATTGGTCCCATCTGCTGTAGGGGGGTGAAATCCAACACCAGAGTCCCAGAAGGGTTTGGGGTGGAAGTGATGCCTCCTGCAGCCACCTAGAAACAGAGACTAGACAAGAGGAAGGGAATAAAGACAGGTATTTATTTGAAGGGCCTTCAAGGTACACCCTGGGGGAGCCAGAGGCTGCTTCCAAAAAATGGACCCCAAGATGGACCCTGGGTCACGAGTTCTTCACACTTTTATAGGTTTGGATCATTTGCATATCAGGGTTCATTCTCCAATTAAAGCCCCAGTTTAATGATGTAACTCCCCTCAGCTTGCCCCCCCTTAGAATCTTTGGTTTACCCATTTTGGGCCTAAAAACAGCCTGGCTGTCCTTGAAGGCAAAGCCTGGAGAGGCTTTGTTCTGTCTGCCCAGTAGGAGAGAGCAGGAATTACAGGCTCCAAGGAACTTCAGAGTTACACTCTGAGCAGTACAGAATTTGAAAATAGAAAAGTTAAAACCTAAGGCATCAGAAGGGATCTTAAATCCCATCCAGTGCCACCTCTGCCATGGGCAGAGAACCTTCCACTGTCCCAGGCTGCTCCAAGCCCCGTCCAACCTGGCCTTGGACACTTCCAGGGATCCAGGGGCAGCCACAGCTTCTCTGGGAATTCCATTCCAGCCCCTCCCCACCCTCCCAGCCAGGAATTCCTTCCCAAGATCCCATCCATCCCCACCTTTTTTCAGCTCAAACCCATTAACCCATTCCTTAAGTAAAGCAGCCCCATTCCATTGTCCCATACACTGTTTTTCCCAGTGTTTTCCCAGTGCCCAGGGCTGTGATGCTGATACATTTCACAGCCCTCCTTTCACAGTGACAACTCCAAGTTGTACCATTTTGTTCCTTTTGGAACTCATTTTCTCCAAGAGGGTCCCCAACCTCGAGGCTGCTCCTCATTCAGGTTTCCCACCTTTGGGAAAATCCCACCTGGCTCTTTGCTGAGCTTTGGCAAAGCATGGAATTGCTGCTGATTCCTGAACTTCCCTCCTGCCCTCGCAAGAGATGAGAGGATGGAGAGCAGGAGATGTGAGCATCCATCCAACCACGCCAGAAACTGCCGTTGGTTGGGCTTTTGCTGATATTTGGGAAGAACGAGGGAGGAATCTGAGCTGTGTGGCACGAGATAAACATTCCTCCACGTCATGAATCTCCAGATCGGATTAATTCTGACTCTACATCTGCTGGTCCCAAATACGAGCCAATATTCCCCTCTGGAGACATCAGAAGAAATTGCACCTTGAGAGAGTCCCATTACAGCAGAAATTTGTGTCCTTCAGGTGGCAGCTGAGCATTAAAGAAACAATATTTTTAGCAGCAGTTGGGAGCTAAATTTTGATTTCTTTTTTTTTTTTTTTTCCCCAGAGTGTTTGTGGTTGTTTTTAGAACCTTAGAGACGACGAAACACTGATTTTTCTGTCACACCTGCACGGGAAGGAGGCATTTCTTACCTCAATCTCATGGCTGAGCAACCACAACGCAGAAATCGATTCTTTAAATCTTGTATTTTTTTAGCTGCTGTTCAAAAAAAGAAGTCCTGGACTTTTTCATCTTCCAGCACTAAAGCTCTCAGCTCTGTGGGGACAGAGAAGCCTTTACAGTAACCAAAAGAATTATCTCGAGTAGCTGAGTTTTTTTATGGTTTGGGAATTTGTGTTTGTACAGGGGAAGGACTGAATTTGGGGATTTACCCAAAAGAACCCATTAAACTCAGCTTGGGGTTGTGGGAACAACTCTGGCTGGTGCTGCCAGGCACTTGTAATATTAATATTTTAGTGAAAAACACCCCAAATCTCATGCTTGCTGTTAGCAGCAGTCATTCCTCTGCTTGTCACCTTCCAGGATGTTTTCTAGGCTATTTAATATTTCAAAATAGCAGAAAATTCATGGGGTTTGTTGGATATTTGGTCATTTTTTTGGTCTGATTTTGCTAATATTTAAAATACACTTAAAGTAGCAAAACCTCCTTTGAGTCTCCCAGAGCTGTTTACACTTCTTTTGGTGATAATTCTAATTTTAATCACATTTTGGGATCACCTAGAAAGGATTTGAAACCTTTATTCCTCTATTGGGAGTGACTTTATGCAGAATCAGTTCTATTACCTTGCATGGCCACGATATTTATCAGCAAGGTGTAAAACATTAATCCTGGAGGAGCTGATGGTGGACCAAAATACTTCCCTGCAGTGAAGTTTTTAGGCAAAACACTGTGATTTCTGTTACTTTAGGACCTATTTGAGCCGTCTTCAGTGGCAAATGATCCATGGTCCACATGCTCCAGTGAATTATTTGAATTTAAATGTATTTATTGTATTCAGCACTTGTGTAATGATCAGGATCTTTTGGTTTGGGAGCATCTCTAGGCCTCACTTTGCCCTTCCAGGGCCTAAAGGGGCTCCAGGAGAGCTGCAGAGGGACTGGGGACAAGGGATGGAGGGACAGGACCCAGGGAATGGCTTCCCACTGCCGGAGGGCAGGGATGGATGGGATCTTGGGAATTGGGAATTCCTGGCTGGGAGGAGCTGGGCTGGAATTGCCAGAGAAGCTGTGGCTGCTCCTGGATCCCTGGAAGTGTCCAAGGCTGTGGGAGTTCAGCTCTCCACACAAATGTTGGTTCTTATCTTCGCCTCTGGGAAGTTTTACCTCGAGTCCGAACAGATGAGAGACGCCTGCAGATGTTGTTTCAAGATGTTTATTTCTCCTTATCTCTAATTTGTTCTAAGCTCTGGCTGCACGTCTGATGCCAGCCAAAACCAAGTGGGAACTGCCCANTGCCACAACTACTAGAGAACATGGAGGAGAAGGAGAAGAAGAAGAAGAACAGGGCAACACCCAAAATCCTCCATCTTAAACCCTTCGTCCTCATATTAAAAATCCTAAAATCTATTTTTTAACCTTGTAAAATACTAAACCACTACTCATTTTTACACTCTCGTGGTTTGCACTGATTCTTGCAATGTTGGTAACTTTTCCCATGGGCTAAGGTCAAAGACAGAGTTATTCTGAGCTTTTTACCAGGGTCTGGGACCCCCTTGCTGGGGCTTGTGACCACCCAGGAACAGCCCGAGGCATTCCCTGAGCTCCCAGGGCAGCCAGAGGCGTGCCTTGGACTCCAACACAAGGCCAGGCTGGACAGGGCTTGGAGCAGCCTGGGACAGTGGAAGGTGTCCCTGCCCATGGGGTTAGGACTGGATGATCCTTAAGGTCCTTCCCAACTCGATTCTTTCCATGATTCCATTGACCCTCTCCCAAAATTCCCACTGTTGAGGTGGGGTGGCTTTCTCAGTGTGTCATGGACAATGTGGGATCTCCCAGGTTTCTCTCTTGGTTTCACGTGTCCTCAAACTTTCCAGAACTTCCAATCCTGGGTATTTTATCCCTAATTTCCTCGAGTCTGAACAGCCAGTTTGGAATTTTCTGTTCTGTCGACAACCAGGATCCAGTTCAAAGGATTTCTGATGTTTCCTTAATATTTCCTTGCTCTGTGGAAGCTCCCCAAAAGGTTCATCCCAGGAACTCGGATGTTTCGTGACTAAGGCAGAGGGAAGAGAACAGTTCAGGATCGCACAAAAATCAACCCAGCTGAAATGTAAATTTAGGCTGAGTGTCAGAAAAAATTTTCTTAATAAGGTTCTGGAATATTTGATATTTTTTCCTGTCATTCATTTGTTTGAGGAGGGAATTTCAGATATTATTACCATCATCATTAAGGCAAGGAGTCATTGATGCTCTGCACTTCCAATGCCTTCGGTTTCCTTTAATGATGTTTTAGAAGACATCTGAGAACGAGAAGGCAGAAGAAAGCCTTGGGAAGGCAGCAGTTGTGGGTTTCTAAATCAATCCACGCAGCTTTTTTAGGTTTTATCCTTTTTATCCCACACTTTCAGCTTAGGTAAGACAGTGCTCACAGCCAATTAAGTTGTGAGTTAGAATGAATTAAATTTTCTGAAATGAGGCGCTTTTTTTTTTCTTTTTTAATCCAAATGACTGTCATTTACCAAAAGCTACTTCATTTTCCTGAAAGTGCTTTTCTGTCTAAGGGGAATGCTTAATTGCAGCCACAAATCACCTCAAATGCTTTTATAGGAGGATAAAACAAGTTGAAAATTGTGCATCATTTTAAAAATGCACGTTCTGAATTCAGGATAAGATGCAAATTTCTACTTTTTTTTTCACCTGGCTGCTCTGTTGAAGAACTCCATCCTCACCATGACATCTCCTAAAAGAGCTCAGAGCTGGGACATCCCTACGAGCCTTTTTTAGGATTTCAGGCAGTTCTCAGGAATATCTACAGTGACCATGATCCAGGATCTGGTGACACCTCTTGATCTGAATTTTTATTCAGACGAAGTATTTTTGCATTTTGAAGGTGGGACACAATTGATGGTTATGAAAACAGCCTGGGAGAGCTGGGAATGTTCCCCTGGAGAAGGGAAGGCTCCAGGGAGAGCTTCCAGCACATTCCAGGGCCTCAAGGGGCTCCAGGAGAGCTGCAGAGGGACTGGGGACAAGGGATGGGGGGACAGGACACAGGGAATTGCTTCCCAGGGCCAGAGGGCAGGGATGGATGGGATCTTGGGAAGGAATTCCTGGCTGGGAGGGAGGAATTCCCAGAGAAGCTGTGGCTGCCCCTGGATCCCTGGAATGTCCAAGGCCAGGTTGGATGGGACTTGGAGCAGATTGGGACAGTGGAAGGTTCCCTGCCCGTGGCAGGGGTGGAATGAGATGATCTTTAAGGTCTTTCCAACCCAAACCATCCTGGGATAAATACGGATTTCTGGGATAGGTGGGGGTCAAATTGCCTTTTTTGGCATCTAAAAATTCCATGGATTGCTTGGATGAGTAACACGACAACATTTTTGGAAAGGACTCTTAGGATGTATTTTTTGACACTCTGTTAAACACTTTCTTGTTCTTTATTATAGAGACTGAATTCTGTTGGAATAAGCCAGCCAGCAGCATTTGGAATTGAAATAAATAAATAGCATCGTGTGTGCCTGTGAATGTGGAGCTGTTTCTGCCAGGCAGAAAATAGGGATATCTGTCGGCTCTTTAATGCCGCCCAATATTTCCCATTTCAAACACTCGTTTTCAGTTTCTTGTGCTTTGGCTGGTCTTTTATTGCCAACTGGGGCTGTTTTTTAGAAAAATATGTTTGAGATACTCGGTTTTTTTCTGAGAAGGAGGAATACGTTGAATTCTGGTGACCTTTCCTTTGGCTGGGAATTTCTATCTCCACATTTCTCAGTAAGAGGAACTGTTGGGTGAAGGGTATGGAAAATAACCCCAAATTTGGCTTATTTGGACTCCTTAAAGAAATGCAGTGCTCACACTTCTGCTTCTTGGCAGCCAAAATTCCCAATGGACACAATTCCAGAGCTCACCAGGACCAAGCCAAAGGCAAGGGTTGGTTCCTGAGCCAACGACTCTCTCCCCTCGTGGTGTTTTTTGAGCTCCCAAACCTGCTGGGCTCCTGGAAGAGAAACACAGGATGACCAAGTGGGATTGGGAACCGAGGAAAGTAAGAGAACTGATGGCAAAATTCCCACAAATAGGAGGGATGTGAAGGAATGAGAAGGCAGGAAGAGGGAAACTTGGAAGCAGAGAGCCCTGTGGGACTTGGTGGCAGAAGAGTCACTCTTGGTGTCACATTTATTTCTGCAGGTGACAGTTTTGTGTCAGTGTGACTCCGGTCACAGGCGGAGTTGGGAATTGCCAACACTGCGACATTCCCTGACCATCCCATTCCTTGGACAAGGCAAGGATCTGCTGACAAGATCAGTACTGGGCCATTGTGTCATTAAAAATGAGGCTGTGATGTCCTGCACAGCGGAGCAAAGGAAGGTGACACAAACAGCTCCGATCTTCCTTCACTTTTTGACTCTGCATCCTTAATTCATGGAATCGTGGAATGGTTTGGGTTGGAAGGGACCTTAAAATCATCCAGTGCCACCCCTGCTATGGGCAGGGACACCTTCCACTATCCCAGGTTGCTGCAAGCCCAATCCAGCCTGGCTTTAGACACTTCGAGGGATCCAGGGGCATCCACAGCTTTTCTGGGCAACTCTCAGTTCTCTTAAATACAGAAAAGTCATGTTTTCCATTATTAATCTGCTCTTAATGGAATTCTGAGTAACTCTTCCAGTCCAGGACATGGAGAGTGCACCAGTGCTGCCATTTAATGTCCCAGAAGGATTCCTCATGCAATTCTCACCCACATCTGTACCTAGAGCTTTGTGACTCTTGCTTGGGCCCCCAGGTCCTGTGCCCAGTGGGGTTTTGAAGGCTGGAGCTCCAGAGTGGCTGCCTCGGGTGCAGAGCAGTGTGGGACTCATCCTGGCTGCTGGAAACATGGAGAAGTCACCTCTGAACCACAGCAGATCCCAGCAAACGGGATCCCAGTTGTCCTCTGAGGCTGTAAAAATTCACTTGTCCCAGTGGATTATCAAATCCAGGAACTCCCGCGAGGTTCCCTGCTGTAAGCCACACTCTGACATCCATATTTCATTTTTCTTTACCTTTTCTCTGCTTCCTTTTCCCTCAGCACGGATCCTTGGGTTAAATGAAGACTTCACTGGTTTCCATTCCCATAATCATTTCATCAAAGTATCCTTGAACATCCCAACTGAAGGTCTCCCATCCGTATCCTCCAGCTCTCCGTGCCGTGAGCGGTTTCAGTCTTAATAACTTCCTGCTGCTATCGAGTTGAAATCTGCTTCCTAAGCTCCTGATCATTTGTTCTTTATCACAAGTGATGCTGAGCACTCACAAAATCCCCTCTCAGTCAGTGCTGTCTGGCAGCTCCCTCGTAATCCATGATTATTTTATGGTTCCTATCAAGGAAAACAGGGACATGCTTTGATCCTGACCAGCATTAACTGAACCACTCTTGTCTTGTCCGTGCCAGGACATTAACAGGATACATCAACCACAATCAAGGAGAAGTTTTCTGGGGGTGAAGGCACGGGTCTTTAGGAGAGATCTGGGATGCTGATTAATGCCAGGCACCGGGAAACAAAAATTCTTGATGACACCATTTTCCAGCACTGATCTTCAGTCAGGAGACACTCGGGAACACCATCAGAGTGGGGGATGAGGAGCTGCCACTCCCATTGTAGGTCAGCACATCTGAGCTCTGATGGTTTGTACATGGCCATTCTCCCTCTAAAAGGCTTCTTTTACTTGGTTAAGCCATTTTTAAGCATTTTCTGCACTTTAAAAGTGTTCAAAAGTTGTTCCTGGCACTTCACTGGACAATGCTCATTCTCACTTCAAGCTCCTGTGTTTCTCCCTCCCCACCTGAATGGGGTTTAACAGTAAAATTCACTTTTGGGGGAGTTTTGTGCTCTGTAAATAAACTTAAAAAGGAAGAGTGAGAGATTTGCTGACAGCCATGAAAGGACACAGCGAGTGAGTTCAACACAGTTCCATCAACCCTGACAATGTCTCCTTAAGGACATGAGTGGTGTCACTCGGGGCTGGTGACATCAGCCCTGGTATTTCCAGCATCAGCTCCGTGGAGTCTCTGCTCTCTTCCCAGACAACTCTGCTGTTTCCCTGTTTAACAGAGCTAATTCCCATTCCCACCCTGTGAAATCCAGGGAATAAAGCTGCCAGGCTCTGTGATTCCCTCCCTGCAGCATCTCTGTCCTTGGAGAACCAATCTTCCAACTAAACTCCGAAGGGATCCCCCCACAGAAGCTGTATTGTCCGAATGTGTCACTCCAGACCCATGGAGTCAGCTGGGAGAGGATTTAGGGAGAAAACAGCTCAGATTAGAAAGAAATCATCCATGGGAATTGGGTCCTCAGGCAGTGCTGGGAAGGGAAGTGCCTTCTCTGGAGTGCGGAACGTGGAGATAGAAAATTAAGAATTATTAAGCAGATCTCGTTGAAGGGTTTGGGAATAGGGTCAGTGGTAAGGAATAAATCATAGAATCCTTGAGGCTGGAAAAGACCTCTAAACTCATCAAATCCTGTCATTGTTCACCACCAAACCATGTCCTAAGTGCCACATCCATGGTTTTTTTCAGGGATGCTGACTCCACTCTTCCCTGTCAGCCTGCTCCACTTCCTGACCACTTTCCACTGCATAAAATTTTCCTAATGTCCAACCCAAACCTCCCTCAGCACAACTCAGGACAGCGTGTCTCAATCCATTATGGCTCCTGACACTCAATCCCTAATTATTTTGGAAGGAATACCAATTCCACTGCCTCAGATGTAGTTAAAGACATGACGAGGTAATTTCTGGAAGAAAGCTCCTCTGTGGTAACCAGATGGCAGCGCAGAAATAAAGAGATTTTGCAGGAGATGGCAAACATTTGGTGTTAAAATATTCCCAGAATCGTCCTGCTGCTCTATGTGCGCAGGAATGGGATCCTGGGATGGAACAATAAAGGGTGATAAAAATACACCATAACACAGACATCCATAATGCGGGAGGATAATGGCATAGACATTGCTTTTTCCCATGTTTTCTCTGGATTTTGAGCTGGAATATTCTGCTGTTCAGTTTAGAGGTGGGGAACCCACCTGTGGGAATCGAGTGACCACTCCCAGAAGGAAGTTTGGCTTTTTAAAGGGATTTGTGGCATCTTCGTTTTTTTTAATGGCGATTTTATTTTTATAAGGACATCTTCCCAGCATATCCCAAATGGAAAAGCCAAATTTTTTTGGACAAATAAACAGGAATTGTGTCTGGGATCGGGATTTTCTTTCCTTTCATCTGTTCTTCTCCAGCAGTTTAGTCTTTGTCTCACCAATTGTTTGTATTTTATCTATTTTTTTCCTAAAACTCCCTTATGGACCTTTTCTCCTCTTCATTCCTCAAGTTGGGACAATCCATGGTCATTCCCACTCTGCTGGTGCATAGCCCTGAAATGTTGGAATGGCAAAGGCAACACAAATCCAAAGTATCTGCATGGTTTAACTCCGATTTATTCTTCCCCTTTCTGTTTTCCAGGTTTATCCAGGAGATCGAGTACGCCATGGAGCTGGGCCCAGCCAAGCAGTGCCCGCTCCGGGAGTTCCTCACCATGTACATCAAGAACATCTTCCTCAACCAGGTCCTGGCCGAGATCAACAAAGAGATCGAAGGCGTCACCAAGGCGTCGGATCCGCTGAAGATCTTGGCCAACGCCGACACCATGAAGATCCTGGGGGTGCAGAGGCCTCTGCTGCAGGTAGGAGCTGAGTGACCACTCAGGACATTGCTGGTTGTCCATGTCCAGCCAGGACCTGGTTGTGTGTCCAATAAGGAAAAACATGGAGCTGCTGGAGCAGGTCCAGGGGAGGTCACAAAGATTCTGTAAGGGCTGGAGCACCTCTGGAGCCAGGCTGGGAGAGCTGGGGGTGCTCACCTGGAGAAGAGAAGGATCCAGGGAGAGCTCAGAGCCCCTTGCAGGGCCTAAAGGGGCTCCAGGAGAGCTGCAGAGGGACTGGGGACAAGGGATGGAGGGACAGGACACAGGGAATGGCTTCCCAGTGGCAGAGGGCAGGGATGGATGGGATCTTGGGAAGATTTTTGTGTGTGTCTCCTATAGAAGTTCTGGGGACACCTGCCAGTCTCAGAGCTGTGCAATCACACACATTCCAAGCTCCCAGGAGGAGCAGGGATGGGATCTGATCCTCCCAAGCCCTGTTGGTGATTGATGTGGAGCCCCAGGGCTCCTTCCATCAGATAAGAGATGTGAGGGATTTGGGTTGGAGATGGAGTGTTCGTAGGAGAAGTCTCCTTTGAAACACCTTTTTTGAACTCCAGTATGTGGCAGTGATAAAAGCAACAAGTTTTCATCCTGACTCCATGGGGAACATGAGAGTGTGGAATCCCACCCCAAAATTCTGAATTTCTGAATTGCCTGGGACTGAAAGGAATGAACTGACTCTTGCTGTTGTCCGTGCCAAGCTGTTTTAATCCTTTTAAGTTATTCCCTCTTTCCCATGAAATCCTCTTGTTAGGGACGAATAATACTTGGAGAATCTTAGGAAGCAGCACCTTTATCCCAAGGTTTATGTGGCCATTTTCTATCCCAGTTTAGAGCTGTAAAACACAGAGATATTATAATGCTGTACAACAATAGGAACAACTGTTATTATTGTTACCATTTCTGGGATTTTTGATGGATTAATGGTCACTAACTCTGTGCCTGTCTGGGTGCAGCAGGGCTGGGATGGTCCTTTCACAGCCAAAGCAAAATCAGATTCCCAAAGAGCATTTCCAGAAGTCCTTAGAGGGGAACAGCTTCCTTAGAAAGGGGCCAGAAGTCTTTTTCCAGGAGTTGAAATGATGTTTTGGAGCTGCACAGAATCCCTGGATTGTTTCCTTCCTGAGCTTCACCAGCCTTAATATGGATAAAGGATTTTTTGTGACTCGTGGCTTCATTTCACATGAAAATGTGTTCTGTAATATCAATATGTCTCCTCGAAGTTCATTAGGGGTTGAAGAGTCAGAATGACTTGAAATTTTCCTGTCCAGTTCCTACAATTTGTTTCTTATGATGGATGGAAGTCGTTTTGAACTGGAATTATTCTTGGTCAAACTGTCCATGGTCAGGAGGTCTCCTTGTTCCCGCCATTAGAGAAGGATAATTCTCTGAAAAGAGAAGAAAAATTGCTGCCTCTTTGAACCAACTCATCCAAATAGCTCCCTAAAATAATCCTATTGATTTTCCATTAAAGGGAGGGGGGAAAAAAAGCACTATTTGTGCATGACACTGCTGGAACCCGGAGTCTTTGCCCCCATCACCTCATGGATATGATGGAAATGTGGTGAATCAAGCTCTCCCCCAGCTTTGTCCTGCCTGGTTCGTGGGTTCCTGCTTTAACCATCCCACTCTTTGCTATCCCAAAGATCTCTCTGAAGCCTCTGCGGCTGTGATTCGAACACGACTCGGGAATTTATCAGCCCCCACTGCACGAGCTGATAAAGCTGCTTTGGGATCGCTATCAGCACATGTTTGAGCTGAATTAGTTGGGAGATAAGAGATTTTCCAGCATCGTGTCCTCACGGATGAATCATCCATTCCTGTTAAGATTATCCTTTAAAAAAATTGTCCTCTCTAAATATTCCATTTTACCGGAGCGGGGCCTTGTTTTCCATTCTTCCCTCCTCAAATGTATAACACTTGAAACCCTTTTCCTTTGCAGAGCAACTGAATCACCGTGAAACTCATTTGTCTCAAAATTATTCAGCATTAAATTTCAGGCTGTAATTGTTTAAATCGATCCTAAATTAGGCTACAAGTGCCTCAACAGCTCCTTACAGCCTGTTCTTGTAGGGTTCTCAACGAGGTGATAAATCTTTCCACCCAGGTGGTCACTGGCCTTAAAAACCTTCTGCTCCATCTCCAAAACAATGCAAATTGCTTCACTCTGGAGGAGCAGAGTGGGATTTTTCCTTTCCTTGAAAAGCCTCTCTTGTTTCTTGTCTCAGCATCGTGTCCATGATGCTCCTGGCCAAACTCCAGCGGTTAAAAATCCCCAAAAAAACCTCCTTAAAAAGTCAGGGTGTGCAGCTGTTTTATAGGATAATGACTTGCTGGAGCTAATTGCCACAGCACCCACTCCATGCATGGAGTCACTCGCTCGTGACTTTCCAAGGAGACATCCCTGGGAGCTTCTGGAATGTTTTCTTCCTGTCAAACGAGTGGTTATTAAGGAGAAGGATGGTCCCAGCCAGCAGCTTTCGATGGCTCACCACTGCCGATGGCTCCATGCTTTGATGGAGGCTGGATGTTATTATTTATTAGTGTAAAGAAATTAATTGTCTTTCCAGGCTGGCTCCCAGCCAGCAGCATCCATTAAGGAGCAGGCATGGCTGGTCAATTGGGGTTTTTCCCATTCAAGGATAATTTTAAAGCAATTTTAATGGTTCTGAGCCTCATATTTCAATTTTTTTTGCAGTGGCATGGTGTTACAACCAAGATGTTTTCAGCTCTTAGTTACATTTTTCATGTCAAGAGGGTAAAACTCACCGACTGCAGAATTTGTGCTAAATCTTCTTTTTCAGCTTCAAATGAGAGACAGAATTATCTCTCGGTGGGAGTCTGACTCTCCCTGTTGCTTCCAATATTTCTTCAGATAATTTTTCCTCTGGGGGGAACATTTAGTGCAGTTCCTGCCTTTTGTGGAAGCTTTTAGAAGGCTCCTGTGTAAGTCAGCTGCGGATGTTTGAGTTCTCCACCGAGGAGTTCTGAGCTGTACAAAAGCGATCGCTTTAGGCAGAGCATCAGGCCTTCAATTTATTTTAAAAATTCAAGTTCCACTTGCACGTTCAGTGCATCCCAGGGCAGGGGAGTTGCGTGTGGACATTTTCAGGCAACGTCCCCTCGCAGGCAGAATTATTTTTGTCCTCTTCAGATCCGCAAAAGCAAAGTCACGCTTCACAAAGCATCCCACAGATGTGAGTCATGTTGGACCTGAAGGGAACAGCCCCGTGTTTGAGGGCTCTGGATCCTGTTAATCCCTGAAATCACTGGATGCCTCTTCCACGTCATGCGTTGGATTTGGTCAGGAACTGGATAACCCTCGTTTGCTCAGTGATGAATCATTAAATTGTGGAATATTTTGGGTTGAAAGGAACATTTAAAGAGTTGGAAGGGACTTTGAAAAGCCTAATCCAGCCCTGCTGCCATGGGCAGGGACACTTCCACTATCCCAGATTGCTCCAAGCCCCGTCCAACCCGGCTTTGAGTATTTCCTCTAAGAGTTGGGTGCAAAATGTTGATCCTGGTCCTACCTGAGGCCACCAACGTGTTTTATTCACCTCAGCAAGAGTCTGCCATGTTCTCCCCTGTGAGGGTGGGGGGGCCCTGGAATGGAATTCCCAGAGAAGCTGTGGCTGCCCCTGGATCCCTGGACGTGCCCAAGGCCAGGTTGGATGGGGCTTGGAGCAGCCTGGGACAGTGAGAGATGTCCTTGCCCATGGCAGGGGTGGAATGGGATGAGCTTTAAGTTCTCTTCCAACCCAACCCCTCCTGGGATTCCATGGAGGGACCTCACCCTCACCTGGCCTGTGCAGCTGCTTTTCAGTGCCAATTCATCAACTGCTCACTAGACCCATAAAACCACTAAAACTTCCTTGTAATTTACTTTATTTTCATTTTTTCTCTCTTGCTGTCGGTTTTTCCTCAGAAATTGGGAGTAAACCACACGGATCTACCCCCAGCCTCCATCCTAGGCCTTGATTGATTATTTTAATTACCCAAAGAGCCCCGCCAGGCTCCCTCAGCTGCAGCATTGCTCTCATAAATCCTCATTTTGCCTCACAGGGCTGGTGTCAGACCCAGCCCCTGTTACCTCCCTGGCCAGAGGAGAAGCCTTTTAGCCTGGCCACCTTCCTGCTTTTTTAAAGCTCCAGCTGCACATTCCTCATTTGCAAACTCATTAGGAATCCCTGGCAGGAGAGCAGGGCCCTGGGATGTGGAGGCGGAGCAGCTTCTCCTCAGCCCAAGGGTGCTGCTGAAAATCCAGTGTGAAGTCACAGATCCAGCTGCCACAGGAGTGACACTCACCCAGTTTTCCATTTTTCCTCCAGCTCCTTTTTTTTCCAAGATTTCTGCAATTTTAAACCAGTGTTTTGCCTTCGCCAGGGTTGTTTCAGTGATGGATGAGCTGCAGTTCCAGGAGGAACATCCAGCACCTGGAAAGGCAAAGTCTGATAAACTTCATTTAAAGGAATCTCTGTTGCTCCATCACCATAAATTCCTCCAGGAATTTCTTTCATGGAATCCCAGAATGGTTTGGACTGGAAGGGACCTTCAGGTCCATCCAGTGCCACCTCCTGCCATGGGCAGGGACACCTTCCACTATCCCAAGTTCCTCCAAGCCCTGGCCTCGGCCACTTCCAGGGCTGGGACATCAAAAACTTCCACAAACTTCTCTGGGAAACCTGGTTCTTCCATAAGTTTTTTTTCCCTAGGGAAGTTAATTATTTGCTTTTTCCAAACACACCAGTGGTTTAATTTGGGGCCTGGTTGGACTGGGCTCTCTGCACCCAGCAGCTGAAGGTTGTGTTCCCCTGTCACATCACAGATATTTTTCCCTTCCCTCTTTTTGTTCCACTCCATGAATCCCAAATCCAGCTTGGAACAGTCTCACATGAAGCACTTTTGATGGATGGCTCCAAGAGAAGAAACTTCCCTGTGTTCTTGCCAGGCTCTTCCAAAGTCCCATTATTTTTCTTTGCTCGCTTTTTGAAGCCCATTTCATTGAGGAAGAATAACTCTCATTTCCAGGTTTTGAAATGTTTTCCTAATCACAAGTGCTGCATGAGAAGAGCCATCACATTCTGAATAATTGATGGCTACTTTATTGAGTTGTCAGCACTAATTCATCCTCCTTTTGAAGCGCTGCGATGTTCAAAGCAGTAATCCTTTGACAACGTGCTCATTTTTCGAGGAAAAGTTCATTTTTATAATTACTTTTTTTTTTTCTTTTTCTCTCCCCCACTGCGGAATGTAATTGTAGCTGTATGGTGAGAGGGAGGGATGAGGCACCTTCCAGCTCATGCACCCTCTAAAATCCTTTTATTACGCCTTTGCCTGCTCATTTCTCTGCCTCCCTCCTCTCTCAGAGCTTTAATTATACCTGTTTTAAAAGTGCATTTTGAAATATGACACCCAGCTCTTGTGGAGAACAAAAGAGACATTAATCTATTGTTGAAAGGGAAGGTGTAAAGCTCTTTTTTTGTGTGTGGCAGGGGCTGCCCCTCCCTGACAAGCAGCGTTCAGTGGGAGTAGTTGGGATTTTGGAGGCAGGGACTTGTCAATAGGAGAAGTAAAAAATGAGCAACAGCACAGGGATGCTGCCATTCCAGTGGAATATTCCCCCTGGCACCGTGGGTTTCCTCCCTGCCTCCAGAATCTTCCTCCTGAAGTGGATAAACTCTGCAGTTGGAAGGTTCATAGCACTCGAATTTACATCTGAAAGAACCGAGGGAAGGCAGTAAATGAAAAGTTTCCCCTCTTAGTTCTAATCTGTAAATAGACCTTTTCCCATTTAAATAAAACAAAATAAAATAAAATTACAGTTTCCCTCACACACACAAAGCTGTCAGAATTGTAATTTTTTTTTTTGAAAACGATCTGCTTTTGTGCTGGGATTTTTGCTTTGTGAGAACTTCACTGTGGAGAAGGGAAAAGCTTTTCCCTCTCACTGTTGGGGGTTACCAGGTCTGGTCATCCTGGGGCTGATCCAGGATTTCCTGGGGAATTGAAACCATTGGGATGGGCTCTTTAATTAAAATATTTAAGGACTTTGTGCCTGTAAAGAAAACTGCTACAAGGTGTGAAAATCGAGGGAATGTTACAGGAGAGCCCTGGCCAGGGCTGTTTTAATTAATTAGGTGCTGATTAGTCGCTGCTGGAAAAGGTGAAGGAGGAGAGGACTGACAGGCTTTGGATGTGTGGAGTTGGAATCTCAGCTTGGATCTCACCTGACCTTGAAGTCACTGGAGTAGCACCAGATTTCTTTCAGTGGGATGGAGATGAGATCCATCCCATTGGTCCTAAAAAATGTCTGAATAATGTCAGGTACTGGAACAGGAAAGGACAGGAGGAGATCTGGTCACTCAGCTGCATCCCACTGCTCCCTGAGTGAGTAACATCCCTCAATAACCTTGGGAGCTGCACACAATTAAAAGGAAAACAAGTTTGGAAATGAGAAATGAAAATGAAAAATGAGAACTATTCCAGCCTCCAAAGGAGCACCAGGATGCTTTTAGCAGAAGGCACTGAGATTTCTCTGTTTAACTTGATTTTTTCTCATTTCAGAGTGGTGTCAAACACAGTGTTGAGGGACAGGTTGAACCCTCTTTGGGCGTTCCCTGTTTCATTCCTGCTCTGTTGTTTTCCGTCATGAAATGAAAAATATTATTAATCCCTGTTCTCCCAATTAGCAAAGAGATGTTGGGGGTGCTCCACCCTGGAAGTGTCCAAGGCCAGCTTGGAGCAACCTGGAATAGTGGGAGATGTCCCTGCCCATGGCAGTGGGGTGGAACTGGATGGGCTTGAAGTTCCCTTCCAACCCAAACCACTCTGGGATTCCATGACCCATTTTCCTGGAATATGAACTGCCAAAATATGCAGGAGCTGAGGTTTTAGAGCTCCAAGTGCTGGTCAAGTCATGGACCTGAAAAGAAAAACTCCTGTGTGTGCTTTGGGTCTTCTGAGAGTTACTTGAAGAATATTTCCTGGTTGAAAAGCAGGAATGGTGTTGGATTCCAGTGGGTGACGCAGGAAAATGGTGCTGTGGGATCACAGCTGCTCTCGCAGATTCTTTGGGATTGGGAGAAATGTTTGGAAAATCCCATTCCCAGATTGGGGATGTCATTGAAGAGACCCTCTCAAAACAAAGCTGCTTCCAAGTGACTTCTGCTCCATTTAAAACAAATTTTCCCATTCCCAGGTTCAAGGAGCATCCATCCCTTAATTTGGCACCTTGGACTCCTGTTGGGTTCAGAGCAATGTTAAAAGGAATTCATCTGAGTGTCAAAATACTGGTTTTGGAGGGATTTGGATTTGATTCCTTGTTCTTCCTGAGGAATTTTGTGTTTGCTGGTTTGTCAAGCCAATCCCACCTCTCAGGAGCTGCCAGAACATCATCCAGATTTCATCTCCAGAGAAACTCTGGGAAGAGTGGCAAAGATAATAATGATGATAATAACAGTAATAATAATAATAATAATAATAATAATAACAACAACAACAGCCATGAATTTCCATGGCAAAATTGCCTCAGGCAAGCAGGATCTATCATCTGTTGAGTTCAAACCAACAAATAACCCGAGGGTGTCAAGGCTTTACTTGGTCTTTAGGCTCTTAAAAATAATCTGGCAATGCTTGTGTGGTTTGTTAATCAAGCCAAGAAAAATCAGGTTTAATTAAAAGGAGTTTCCTATGTGGTTGGAAAAGCATTTTGAGGTTTCCATGTCACAGCCTCAAACGAGAGATAGGGGCTGAGTCAAGTCCAGATGTTGATTTGACTGTGAGAAAAAGCAAAGTTGAGCCCAGGAATTGAAACGTTCAGGCTTTTGGTTGTTGTCTGCAAAGGTGGGAGCTGACAAATAAAGTCCCTTTTGGAAATAATGGGAATAATTGAGCTTCCTGGAACAGGAAACAATCCAGCCTTGAAGAGAAGAAGGGGTTTAACAGCACCTTCACTTTTGTTTTGCAGAATGTTGGTCTGACATGGGGTTATAACATTAAAAAAAAAAAAAAAGAAATCAAGGAATTGCCCTAATGGAGCTGAGAAAGCAAAATTCTGGAATAATTTGCAGCCAAGTTCATGCACCAAGTCCTTCAGACCTGGATCAAAGAGGAGAAATTTTGGGCAGGGCTCAGATTTGTGGCAAGCACAAAGTCTTCCAAAAAATATCTCAAATTCATATATTTAATCTTATTTATTTATTTTAAAAATATAAATAAAACTATTTATTCCCAAAACCCCCCAGTGACTGGTTATAACTTGCAGCCATGATGTAATTTAAAGTTTTTTATGGATTATTCCCTATTTGCCTTCTGTAGCTGGGTTATTCCCTGCAGGTTGGTGGCAGCACAAGGCTTCAGTAGAGGTTGGAATGAAGGTGGGAATGACCTGTCTGGCCAGAGGAGGAATTTCCATGCCTTAAAAAACCATAAAAATCCTGAAACAACGATACTGGAAATAAATAAATGACACCACAGGCAGTGAGTGGTGGCCAGGAGGCACCAGAGCTTCAATTCCAGCCCCTTCTATTGATTTATTTTGGAATTTGTCTTTTTTTAAGAGGTCCGGGTTGTGAGACAACCCTTTTTGTTTCATCCTGGGCTCTGGAGGAATGGAAAGGAATTTAGGGAACATCCAGTTGGAATTTTCAGGGCAGCACAGGAAGGGGCAGGTGGAGAGCTGAGGTCGTCGTACAAGGGGTTGCTTTTCTTTTCCAGCTGCCTTTAGGTTGCAAATGTTGCTCTCAGAACGGAGCTGGTGTGGTTTTGGTTCATGTTCTGAACACATTGTCCTGCAATAATTAAATTTAAAGTCATTTATTACGATTTATTTCACACCCCCTCATGATTTTCTTATTTAATTGTATGCTAACGTCCATTTTTAAGCACCTTTATCATGGTAGAAATAGCAGACAGGTGAGAATTTAAAGTATTTTAGCACTTTTGGGATCTTTTCCATCAATTTAACTGCCTGTATCTCCTTTCCCTCAGCTTTCCCACCAGTTTATGTCTGGTGGAGCCTCCAGCATCCTTCCTGGTTTATTTTTGTGTATCAACTCTCGGGAAAGGAAAGTGAAAATAGAAACAGCAGAGAAAACTCGAACGCTGTAATTGCTTTTTCAATCAATTTTAGAGAGCTGCTGTAGGAGCAAAATGCAAGAACATTTAAAACTCTGGTTTATGTTCCCAACTTACTGCAGGGAAATGCTCAAATCTCTTTTTCTGCCACCTTCCAATGGAGGTGCAGCAAATTGTTCAGTGGGTGATGGGGTAAATATTCAAATATTTAGGTAAAGGTGGTGGAAATTGGTCAATAAAACTGTGTTTTTCACTGACCCTCTGGGCCCTTTTTGCTGTCCATAAAATCAGCCTCGTGTTCCTCGGGTGGTTTTTATAAATTGGTTCAGGGTGGGGTCACAGCTCAGGGTGAAACCCTCCCCTCTTTTGGGCAGAGTTTACTCCACAGTGGCTCACTGGATTTTCCTTGGCTCAGGAGGGCAAACATCAGGATTTGTCCCATTCCCAGCATTCCCAAGTGGATCTGAGTGCTGGACTCGGGATCCAGCAGTCAGGAATATTTTATTTTTGTGGGAACTGAACCACTCAGCATCACCTCAAGCATTTGACCTCACTTTTGTTCCCTGAGGTCTCCCAGAAAATTCCCTCTGCCTCTGAATTCCCGAATTCCTGTTGGTGAGGGAATAGCTCCTGGGTGAGTGGGACACGGGGATGAGGATGGGATTTGTGTGACCCGGGGTGAAAAATCCTCCCTTTTCACACAGGGTGCTCTGTGCAACTGCTGTGATTCTGCTGAGGGACAGGAGCTTGTGCAAGCGGTTTGGCCAAAAAGAAATGAATTTCTGAAGGGTATTTAATTGTCTCTTCACTTGGAGGGAGTTCAGGAAATTCCTTTGGGAAGTTGGTGTAGCCACATCTCTCAGCCACCTTTGTGCTGCTGAAGGGGAAGATGTGTAAACACAGATCCCACCCCATGTTGTAGCAACCACCGAATTCTTAAAATTCCTCTTTCCTCCCCGAAAATTCCCTTTTTTTTTGCCCAGTGATGGCCCCAGATTGTCCATTTCCTGCCCAAACGGGATGATTACCCCGTTTCTCCAACACTTCCACTGTTTGATGCATGTTCCCCATCAGGCCTGGCCGTGTTTTTTTCTGGATAAGATGGGAAATGGTTTTTTCTACATAGGAACGAAACAAAAACCTGAGCAAGCCGTAACCGAGTAGTAACCTGGTAGTAACTGAGCTACTCCAGTTTGCTCCTTCCGTGTGAAACGGAGTGAAATTTGCTGCCGTTAATTGCAACAACATCAGTGATGAATTCCCTCCGTTCCATCCGTGGGAGATGAATTTCTCCTCAGCTCTCTTTGCATTCCAAGGCCTCTCCCATGAGCGATCTTGAGTGCCACCTGCCTTCCCAATAAAGCCTGGAATTCATCCGCAAATATGACAACAAATATGACAGCATTCCAGAGACAAACGATCTCCGCTCCGAGTTAATTCCTGTTTCCCAGCAGGGCTCCGCGGTGACCCCGCTGCGTTTGGAAGCGCTGCCGTTTGGATAATAGATGAATGTTTTGTGTGGATGGCTCCATCCGTGCCAACTTTGGCTCCCTCGCCTTCCCACTGAACGCCTGCATGGATTTATCCTCAGGACAATCGCCGGAGCGTCGTTAGCACCGGGAAAACGACGGGCGATGAAACAAAGCGCTTCCTTCCCCGCCATCCATAACTGCCTGGGAGGCCTCTCGGAGATGCTCTGGCTGCTGGGAAGGGGAGATGGCTCTGTCAGGAAATGATGCACAAGTTCCACGTGGGAAGGGAAGATCCATGGCCTCATCCAGCCCGTTTTCCGAGCGGGATCGCTCGTTA
The DNA here is from genome assembly GCA_013398115.1 of Falcunculus frontatus. NCBI lineage: Eukaryota > Metazoa > Chordata > Aves > Passeriformes > Falcunculus > Falcunculus frontatus. The sequence goes on along the minus strand of VZRV01007879.1, from coordinate 96,157 downwards.
CGGCACCGGCAGGGATCAAACAATGGCAGTGCCACCATTATCGGGCATCTCCCATAACGAGCTGACCCAGTGGGTTTTTTACTTCCCAATTTGATGTCTTTTATTCTTTTTTCCTCCTAAAATGTGGGGGTTTTGGGGGAAAGGCGACTTCTTTTCCACACTGACCTTTTGCTGGATTTTGGGAGTGGGGTTTTGCTGTCACGTGGGGCTTTGCGATGACAGAAATCCTGAGTTAGGAGCAGGTGGTTGCTAAAATGCTGAGTAGTCCCTTTAGTTGTTTTTACTCCTTGCCAGGAGTTAAAGGAGTGGAAATACTCAGTGCTTAGTGTGGGAAACTGTGATGTGCAGCTGAACAATTTTTGCTTCTTTTTGGTTTGGTTTTTTTGGATTAATGGACAGGCCTTTGGGAAAATCGTGATAAAAATAGTTGGGATCTGAAGGAAGCAAAGGTGTCCTTGATGTGTGATTCAGGATTTATCTTTACTACAAGGACATGGAGGGACAGGACACAGGGAATGGCTTCCCAGTGCCAGAGGGCAGGGATGGATGGGATCTTGGGAAGGAATTGTTCCCTGGGAGGGTGGGGAGGGGCTGGGATGGAATTCCCAGAGAAGCTGTGGCTGCCCCTGGATCCCTGGAAGTGTCCAAGGCCAGGCTGGATGGGGCTTGGAGCACCCAGGGATAGTGGGAGGTTTCCCTGCCCATGGCAGGGGTGGAACAGGATGAGCTTTAATGTCCCTTCCAACCCAAACCATTCTGGGATTGCCTGGGTGGTGTCTGTGTCCCATCTATGAGATTCCCTGCAAATCACAGAATCCCAGGATCACTGAGGTTGGAAAAGCCCTCCCAAGACCATAAAGTCCAACCTGTGCCCAATCCCCTCCTTGTCCCCAGCCCAGAGCACGGAGTGCCTCATCCAGGCCTTCCTTGGACACCTCCAGGGATGGAGACTCCACCACAGATCCAAGTGATCCCATTTCCACACCATCTTAAACTGGTGTGGCCGAGCTTTCCTGGTGGAAAAGGTCATTTTGAAAGGAGGAAGTGCCCTGCAGGCCTCTGGCATTTTCCAAATCCATCCCTACTTCCAGAAATTGGGATACATGACTGTGGCTCTCATCCCCACACCATGGCTCCTCCTTGGAATCGTCTTCCTTCGGGAATGGCCCAACCCTTGGATCTGGTGGGGTCTGAGTCAAGAAGAGACACAAGAAGGAGAAAACAGTGGGTTAAAAATGTTTCAGTTTTGCTCCCAGCCCACGGATCTCGTTGTAATTCCTGCTTCTCCTGGCAGGAATCAAAGGCTGGTGTTGCCGAGTTTGTCATTCCCGAGTCTCCGGGGGTTCGGGGTGGTCACTGCGGTTTGATGAATGCAATGTTAACACGAGCTGTCGGATCCTGGGAGCAGCCGCCACGCATGAGGAATTTCCAAATAATCCTTTGGAGACATCCAGGGACAGAGCTGTGATCTCCTCGGTCTTTGATGTGGAGAGCACAAGGCTGAATTTATTGAATAAATCACAAGTGATGCCGGCACGTGCAGCTTCCCTGAGTTTTTTCCTGGCTGTGCTCTTTTGGGGGCAGCACTTCAGGCTGGATTTTCCCTTTTGGGATGTGCAAAGACCCCCTGAGTCACCCTCAAATTGGTCAATTCGACCCCTGCTCGTGCCATGATGCAAAAATGCAACATTTGCAGTTTTGTTGTTGTTGCTGGTTTTTTGGGGTTTTTTTTGGTTTTTGTTGTAAATGCAAAAAAAAAAAAAGTAAACCAAGAGAATAAGTGAAATGACAGAATTATTTTTTAATCCTCTGCTTCGTTTTGCAGGACACGAGGCAATTCTCTTTTTGTAGCTTCCAGCTTGGGAAACTCTGCATAATGCCAAGGGTTTCGTTAAATTAAATTTTTTTAGGATTAAGGATATTTGGGTTCTGTTCTTGAGTGGAGACCTTGAGTCCATCACCTCCCATTTCCAAGTGGTTTTGCTTTTTGAGTCATTCCTGGGAGGAGCAGCAGGGAGGAGCCCTCAGCTCTGCCCAGGTTCTGTCTGGAGGTGCTTGGGAGGCACCTCCTTGCTGAGTTGCATTGGAATTTCTCCATCCCAGCACTGGATTTGTTTGAAATCCTTTGGAATCAAAGGAGATGGAGATTAGGAATTCCAATGTCATGCTTGTCTTGGAGTTCAGTGGTTCCAGCACTGAAAATAAAATTTGACACAGCAATAAAATACTGAAATTCAAGTCCTGCTGAACAAATGATCTGAGGGAAAAATTCTCTCTTTCCTATCCTTTTCCTAACCAATTCCTCTCCTTTCCATTGGATTTGTCTATAAATAGCATTCCAGCACTGGAATGTTCTAATGGAAATGTGGGAAAACTTAATTTTAGCCATTCTGTTGAGAGAAACTTAAATTAGAAACACCTGAAGAATCAAATTTTCACCCTCTGGCCGTCTCTGGCCTCTTGTGTGGAAATTGGGGTGGAAATTCTCCTTAGAAATATTTTTTCCTTTAAATTTAAGACCAGCTTTAACTCTGCATAAAATCAAGCCACGGAAAATAATAATAATGAATTTAACATCGAGTTTTGATATTCTTTGGGATGCCTCAGAGGGATGAATCCATGGGAAGGCTTCTGCTCCCCCCCCCCCCATTTGCCAAGGATTGCTTTGGTGAACAAAGACTTCTTCATCACATTAATTGGAGTTGGGTTAACGAAGAGTGAGACAGAAATGTGAATTTTGGTGCTTAAGGGTGAGGTTAGAGTGTCTTTTGGGATCCCCCCATACCAAAACCCACTGGTGACATTGGCCTGGTCACTCTGCGTTGTCTCACTCCTAAAAATGAGACTTTTCAACACTGATGCCAAAATCTGACCAATTGGCTTCTCATTTCAGTGAAATGACATCTTTGTGAGCCCAGGAGCTCAGCCTGGCTTAGCTCAGGGTCCCTCTTAAGCCTTTACCTGTCATTCCCGGATTTCACCGTTTCTTTTCCAGTGATCTCTTGCATTTTCATTAATTGTGTTGAATTTAGATCATAATTACAGCCTTTGCACTGGACAGCACCAATCCAGGGGCACAACAGCATTTTCTTTTGGGAGCTCAGCCCTGCTAAACCTTTCTCAATCTATTTTTTCCCAGTTTCTTTTGGTTTTTCATCATCCAGCTGCCCTTGTCGTGGTCGCTGTGTCTTTCCAGGAGCATCCCTCCTCCACCTGAACATTTCTATTCACTGTCTGCAGCAAGACATTTTTAATAGATAAATATATTTTAAATACTGGGGCTTCGAGACTGAAAAAAAATTAGATTTCAGAGCACATAAAAATAACACTGAGGGGTTTTATTCTCCAAACTGGGCCGGCTGTATGAAAACATTTATTAAAAACGAGCTCTCTGCTCCCGAGCATCATTAATTCCGTGCTCCACGTCCCATTTGCGTCGTGTTGCAGCTGCTAATGATGTTCTAGAGCTGGGATGACAAAGGAGAGGGAAAGCTGCCACTCACCACCAATGAAATAAATTTGTCACCTTGCCACCAGCTCACCTGTAATTGGGGGAGTTGTGTAAAAAACCTGAGTAAAAGCCACTTCTAGGAATATTCAAGGCGGGGGGGGGATGAAAATGTCGGGGACGTTTTTTCAGCTCCTGCAGCACAAACCAGGCTGGAATCAGTGGCTGTGAGTCCCTTTTCCTTGCACAAATGTATATTGATTAATAAAGGGAGAGCGTGGCACTTTTAAGTGATAAACAGTTCTGCAGCAGTGCAGAGGGTGTATTAAAGGCTAAGAGCTAATGACTTTTCTGGTGGATGGAACACATTAAAAGCAGCAGGAAGCTGCAGCTATTTTATCACCCCACTAATGTCCCTGACAACATTCACTTGGTGGGAGTGAATGGATGGGAATCCATTTGGAGGAGTAAATTAAAATACCTTAAAAAATGCCTTTAATAATAGCTCCAGAACTCGGCAGGATCGGAGAGGGGAGAGATACAAAAGACCAATTAAATTATCCCGTCCATCTCCCTGCCAAGGCACTGATATTCCTTATCCTGCTGTGGCTGCTGTAGCATTCCAGGAGGATTCCAGTGGCTCGAGTGGGGAAATAATGTCAGGGCTGGAAGTTGGGGCTGTCACAAACTTCCCTCTGTGTCCAACCAAATTTTCCCTTCCCTGCTCATCTGCAGTGCACACGAAATGGGAATAAATGAAAGGAGATCCTCGTCCAAGGGATCATTTTCCTATTCCCTGCTTTTTAAGCTGTGACAAAGCTGGGTTAGGAGCCAGTTTGGGATCAGGGATTTATTGGTTTGAAGATTATGGAAAGGCGACTCCTCATGTGGATACTCCCAGTCCTGGCGCTGGGATTTTTGGAGGTCAGACCACCTCAAAATTCCTTGGCAGGGAATTCTTGGATTGTCCAGCATTGGAGCAGCTGCCCATGGAAGTGATGGAGTCCCCATCCCTGGAAAAAAAATCGTGTGGAGGTGGCACCTGGGGACGTGGTTTGGTGGTGGCCATGGCTGACGGTTGGACTCAATGATCTGGGAGGTCTTTTCCAACCTTAACCATGATCCTGCTGGAGATCCAACCCCTTTTTGGGATGCTGGCAAGCTCCTGGGTGCTGGCTAAGAGTTGATGTGGTGTGAATTCCCATTTTGTGGGGAATTCAGGGGATTTGAACAGTTCTGGTGTGTTTTGCGTGGACAGATTGGCTTTGCTGGTGCTGGAGAAGAAAATGCCACCACTTTTAGATATTCCAGGGTTGGAGCTTCTGAGATGGAGCTGGAATTCCAGCTTTTGCTGGCTGGGGGTTTTTAAGCGTAACTTGGGCATCTTTTGCTGTGGAATTCGAGCTCAAAATCAGAATAAATTCATCAGATCTGCAGCATAATCAGCCCTCAAAGTCCACCCAGTGATTTCTCCACCCAGGAATTTCCTCATCGAGTCCGTAATTCCATTGGGAATGCAGCAACTCTCCCAGGAAAACACCTGGGCTTGATTTTGAGTCTGTCAGAGATGGAGAATCCAGCACACCGAGCTGTTCCTGTGGTTAATCACCCTCACTGTTAAAAACAGGAGCCCATTTCTGCTCTCCTGTGATCCAGCTTCAGCTCCCATCTGCTGGATGTCCTCATGGCTGGCTGGGAAGGCTGGAATGATGTAAAAATGAGGAGCTGGGAAAGGATTCCAAAGTCACAGGCATTCAGGAGGTCACAAAGGAAAGGGGTTTTTTTACCTTTTTCTGTGCAAATATCATCCAAGTGCCATAAGAGACAAGTCCAGGTCATCGAGGCAGCGTAGAACAGGCGGCTGAGCAGAGCATTTCTCCTTGGAAAAACTTTCCATGTGGAGTTACCCAGTCACATTTTTCTGTCTTGACAGCAGCAAAATTAGATTTTGCTGGGACAAACGAGCTGAAGTTGATGGGAGTGAACATCACACTTCACACTGAGGGCAGTGAGGAAGAGCTGAGCTCCAGCCCAGGGGTTGAATCCGTGTCCTGCATGAAAATCCATGAAGAGAGAGGTTGGCTGGTTCTGGGATTCCATTGGAAGGGACTCAGTTTAATTAGAAATTGAGGAAGTGGAGCCAGGCTGGGAGAGCTGGGAATGTTCACCTGGAGAAGGGAAGGCTCCAGGGAGAGCTTCCAGCACATTCCAGGGCCTCAAGGGGCTCCAGGAGAGCTGCAGAGGGACTGGGGACAAGGGATGGAGGGACAGGACCCAGGGAATGGCTTCCCACTGCCAGCGGGCAGGGATGGATGGGATCTTGGGAAGGAATTCCTGGCTGGGAGGGACAGGAATGGAATTCCCAGAGAAGCTGTGGCTGCCCCTGGATCCCTGGAAGTGTCCAAGGCCAGGTTGGATGGGGCTTGGAGCACCCTGGGATGGGGGAAGGTTCCACCCATGGCAAGGGTGGAACTGGATGATCCTTAAGGTGCTTTCCAACCCAAACCATTCCATGATTCCATGAAATCTTTCCAAGGAAGCTTTTCCTTGCATTGAAGCCCAGTTTGGAGCACAAACTTATTTCAGATTTAACAAAGAATAGGATGAAAATCCCCATCCATCCACACCCTGTCCTTGTGCCTCCTCTCCAGCTTTGGGATTTGGCCTCCCATATTCCAGAAAAGCCACGAGTGTTTCAGCTCCGTGGGCTGAATTTTGGTTTATTTTTGAACCCTTGCAGAGTTTGCAAACCCTCGTGGCAGCTTCCCCTCTCTGTGTTTAACTGGGTGTGATCAATTCTGCATTTACTGGACCTTGTGCGGGGCTGGCCCCAGGAAATGTTCATTTTGTGTTCCAATCAGGGGCTCTGTGAAATCCTAAATATTGAATAGAGTGTTTAGAGGGAGGAAACTCTTCTGCGTGGTCACAGTAATACAGCAATAAGCAGATTTTATGGTTCACATTCTCTATTTAAAAAAAAAAACAAATGTACATTTTGCTCTTCATCAATATTCCAGTTCACTGGAGCAAAGCTTTTTCTGTGCCAGGTACATAAGAATTATCCAAGACCTTGTTTGTGCACTCACTTGGCTCCTGTGACATCACATTTAAAGAGGGGAGAGAATTCCAGCAGATCCTGGGCTCACGTCCATGGGGTGAATTCACTCAGGGCCTCTCAGGATAAATCCCATAAAAATTAAAATATCACCTGCATTGAAACACGCGGAGTTATGGTTAAAAAAGAAACAATCCCTTGGAGTTCGGAGCATTTGGGAAGTGAAGTTGTAGTGGGATGTGGTATAACCGTAGTAATGGGCACAGCTGATACTGGAATAATGGATTTTTCCTGGGAAAAAGGAAAGCAGGCTATCAGATTGGAGACTGTGAAAAGAGATTTTTTGCTGCTAAACGCGGGTTTGAATGGAATTGATACATCCTAAAAACTCCAGCCCTTTGTAAACCCTGCACGTGCCAGAAAGAAAAGTGGGAAAACGGTGTTATCGTTCCACGTGGGATAACCACTCATCAGTCAAAGAGGGAATTTAGATTCTCTTCTTTCCTCTGTTAGCTTAAAAAAAAATGAATTCAGTTGGTTCAGGGCTGGTTTTACTCCTCTATTTTATTGTCTTATTATTTTATTTTAGAGTTGGTGCTGGAATAGGGCTCCAGGTTGGCTCCCCTTGGCACCGATGGATCCAAATATTCCCAGTCTCCACTGCCGTGGCCTCAGGGTTGGTGTTGGCTATTTCAGAGCCATCAAAGAGCACTAAACAGCCCATTTATCCCAACATTCCAGGCAAACTGGTTCCCCAGCTCCCGCTTTTCACATTTCAGTGGTTCCCATCTCTAACTCTGCTTATTTAGCGACAGGAGAGTTTTTTCCAGTGGCCTCATGAGGTATTTGGGGGAAATTTGGGCAAAAGGCCCGAATTTTTCTCTCTCTTTGCCATTGCCCTCCAAGGCACTGACAGCACTTGATATTTATCAGCTCACAAGAGCCTGGCCAAGTGTTTACGATATTTCAGTTTTGTCCCTTGGGAATGGTCCCAAATTCAGAGCTGGGGCTCAGCACTGAGCCTGAAGAGCTTTGAAAACTTCCCCTCTCTCTTCTCCTGTTTTAATTACAGCTGGGCTCTGTTTGGTGCTTTAAAATCGTGAGGTGTCAGCTAAACTCCAGCTTAAAAATTAGATCAGGCTTTAGTAACTCTTCTCCTTCAAGGCAGCCACGTCCTGCCCTCATCTGGTGCCTTCCTCTGCCAAGGCATCTCGAGGAGAGATTTTGTGATGGGCAATAATCAGCTAATAATGGACAACTTTTCCAGTGCCAAGGTCTCTTCCTCCATCTGCTGTGTTTTGGTGAAGACATTTCTGAGCAGGATATTCCCATCTTTTGTCTGCTTTCCCCAAGGAAACGGAGCAAGGGAATGGAGCTTCTCCCTCCCAAGGCATGGGAAAAGCTGTGATTTCTGCCCAAAAAAAAAGTACTGAGGGGGAAGATTGTAACTCTAATCCAAGTACTCCTCACCAGGGAGTTAGAAAATAAAATTATGCACTTCCCATCCCTTGAAAAGTCCAAAGCCAGGTCGGATGGGACTTGGAATAACCTGGGATAGTGGAAGGTGTCCCTGCCCATGACAGAGGTGACACTGGATGAGCTTTAAGGTCTCTTCCAACCCCAATTGTTCTCTGATTCTATAAAAACCTGAAGATTTTGGAGGTTTGAGCTGTTGGTTTGAGTTTCTGTGTGTCAAGGACTCGTTGAAAATCGCCTTTGTTGTCCTGAAACTGCATTTTGAAGGCACCCTTAAAAACATCCCCCCAGCTGCATCCTTTCACCTCCAGAGCTCTCTTTTTCCAGTCATTTTAAAACCTTCACTGGGGTGGCACAAGGCAAGAATCCCAAAGGAATGGCTGGAACACGGAAATCCCAAAGGAATGGCTGGAACACGGAAATCCCAAAGAATTGCTGCAATGGTATCTCCAGGTCTGCTCGTTCTGTGTCACCCCGGGGTCTGAGCAGGAATTCTGCCTGCCCTGGAGCTGCTTTCCATCACCTGAAGCCCCAGCCCAGCTGAGAATAAGGAGCAAACCAAGGGATAATGGCAAATATTTGCAAAGTCCATTAAAGACAAACCCCACAGTGTTAATAACCAGCGCTTCTCTCTGTTTTATCCTCGTCCACTGCAGCTGAAGGACAGGAGGGCGTCAGGAGGAATTTCTTTTTTATTTTTAGTAGCCTTCAGCCTCTTTTCAAACCTTCCTGGAGGAGTAATGAACCATCCCCTCGGCGTGGTGTTGGGATTCAGGTGTGAGGGGCTGGGCATTGTTCCCTGGATGAGTTTCCTTGTTAGTGTGGGGTTTTTTTAAAAGGCTCCATTGAAGTGTCTCGCCATAAAATTAAGCTTTGATCACATCCTTTTGCTCTTTAATGAATCCAGATGGGGCAGAGGCAACGGGATGGTGGCTCTGGGATAATGCGTGAGCTGCCTTTCATTTTGGGGGCTTTCAGAAGCTCCAGACCTGGCCCAGCTAACGAATCCAGCTGTCCCAAAAGCCTCCTCAGACAGGGTGTCCCCAGGGACACCTGCAGAGGTGGCAGCAGGGCTTTGGGAGAGGTTAAGATGTCACAGGGAAATGGCCATTACGTGTCTGGAAGGGTCTTCTTTCATATGGTAATTCCCTTTTTCCTCTCTTTTAGGTTTTTTTTTTTTTAATCATTCCAGTAGCTTTGTGTTCCCTGTAAATCAAAAGGGTTTATTCTAAAATCCAGATACTGGCAGGAGCTTTGCTGGGATTTTAATGTTGTCGAGAAAAATAAGTGAGAAAAACTCCATAAAAACCACAATACTTCCTGTTTTAACATCCACTCGTGGGATTTTAGGTTGTTGTTTTTTCCAAATGTTGAGTTACCTAAAGAAATTGAAATGAGCTGGATCCAGGCCAGGTTTGGTTCCTCCTCGTGTGGTTTCGTGTCCAACCCAGGAGGGTTCACACGAGGATTCCTGCAAGGACAGATCCTGCTCCTGGGAGGCTGCAGGAGATCGGTTGATACCACAGGTCTGCTGGAAACCCCACCCTCTTCCCATTGCTGAAATCCCAGTGGAAAAGGAAAAATCTGATTATCCACACAAAAAAGAAAGGAATTGCTTTTGTCTTCTGTGTTGCTACACACGAGCTAGAGAGGATTTTCTCCTCTTTTTTATTCCCAAGGGATAAATGGTGACTTTAATCTCTCACCACATTTATCAGCCCAGTGTGGGCTTGACTTTAGTCTCAAACCACATCAGGCTCTGCTCAGGTGAGACCCCACCTG